>JADBJO010005790.1:32500-40000 GCA_016801955.1 Conus betulinus | reverse complement strand
CCCTATCCATGTCACAGCCTGCATCCACAGCCCCCTCACCCCTCTCCATGTCACAACCTGCACCCACACACCCCTCTCCATGTCACAGCCTGCATCCACAGCCCCCTCACCCCTATCCATGTCACAGCCTGCATCCACAGCCCCCTCACCCCTATCCATGTCACAGCCTGCATCCACAACCCACCCCTATCCATGTCACACCCTGCATCCACAGCCCCCTCACCCTTATCCATGTCACAGCCTGCCTCACCCCTCCACAGCCCCCTCACCCCTATCCCCTCACCCCTATCCATGTCACACCCTCCCACACACACACCCCTCACCCCTATCCATGTCACAGCCTGCATCCACACACCCCTCACCCCTATCCATGTCACAGCCTGCATCCACAGCCCCCTCACCCCTATCCATGTCACAGCCTGCATCCACACACCCCCCCCCCTACCCTTCACCCCTATCACGCCTATCCATGTCACAGCCAGCCTGCATCCACAGCCCCCTCACCCCTATCCATGTCACAGCCTGCATCCACAACACCCCCACCCCCCCATATCCATGTCACACCCTGCCATCCACACATCCACACCCCCTCACCCCTATCCATGTCACAGCCTGCATCCACACCCCCCTCACCCCTATCCATGTCACAGCCTGCATCCACAGCCCCCCCTCACCCCTATCCATGTCACAGCCTGCATCCACACACCCCTCACCCCTATCCATGTCACAGCCTGCATCCACAACCCCCTCACCCCCCTCCATGTCACAGCCTGCATCCACAGCCCCTCACCCCCTCACCCCTATCCATGTCACAGCCTGCATCCACACACACCCTATCCATGTCACAGCCTGCATCCACAGCCCCCTCACCCCTATCCATGTGTCACACCCTGCATCCACACCCCCCCCTCACCCCCCCCTCCATGTCACACCCTGCATGCACAGCCCCCCCTCACCCCTATCCATGTCACACACCTGCATCCACACACCCCCTCACCCCTATCCATGTCACACCCTGCACCACACACCCCCCCCTATCCATGTCACACCCTGCATCCACACACCCCCCCTCACCCCTATCCATGTCACACCCTGCATCCACACACCCCCCTCACCCCTATCCATGTCACACCCTGCATCCACACACCCCCTCACCCCTATCCATGTCACAGCCTGCATCCACACACCCCTCACCCCCCCTCACCCCTATCCATGTCACTACTTGCATCCACACACCCCTCACCCCTATCCATGTCACAGCCTGCATCCACAGCCCCTCACCCCTATCCATGTCACACCCTGCATCCCACAACCCCCTCACCCCTATCCATGTCACACACCTGCATCCACAACCCCCTCACCCCTATCCATGTCACAGCCTGCATCCATCCCCCCTCACCCCCCCATGTCACCCCATCACATGTCACACCCCCTATCCATGCACCCACAACCCCTCACCCCTATCCATGTCACACACCCTGCACCCACAGCCCCCACACCCCTATCCATGTCACAGCCTGCATCCACAGCCCCCTCACCCCTATCCATGTCACAGCCTGCCTCCACAACACCTCCACAACGTCCTACCCATGGTACCCCCCCTGCACCCACGTCACCCGTACCCGACATGTTATAACTTGCTTTAGTTCCTCCCCACCCCCTCACGACCATGCCCACATTTCACGCCCTGCGTATGTGCCCCTCCTCCCTTACCCTTCCCTCTCCTACGCTGGCCCCTCCATGTCGCATCACACATCTCCCCACCCTTGTACACCCACCCGTGTCACGCCCTGCGTACATACTCCCTCCTTCCCACCAGGTTTACCCACTCATGTATATCCCCCCCCCCCCCCCCCACACACCCACACCTTATGCCCATCCATATCACCATGCCATCCACGCCCACGCCCTTCCCTGCATTCCCGTTTCTTCCCCGTTTCTGTCCCAATCCCAGCCATGTCGTGCCCAGCATCTGCGCCCCCCTCTGTCCCAATATGCCCACCCATGTCATGCCTTTCATCCACATCCATGCCCCTTTGCAATACACCCAACATGTCACGCCCCCTTCATCCCCTGCCCCTCTTCCACAATACATCCACCATGTCACGCCCTTCATCCGCGCCCTTTCTGCTCCAATGAGATACCCATGTCACGCCCTTTCATCCGCGCCCTTTCTGCTCCAATGAGATACCCATGTCACGCCCCCTTCATCCACGCCCCCGCCTGCTCCAATGAGATCCCATGTCACCACCCCCCGCTCCCCCCCTCCAATGAGATACCCATGTCACACCCTTCATCCGCGCCCCCTCTGCTCCAATGAGATACCCATGTCACGCCCCCTTCATCCGCGCCCCTTCTGCTCCAATGAGATACCCATGCCACGCCCTTTCATCCGCGCCCTTTCTGCTCCAATGAGATACCCATGTCACGTCCCTTCACCTCCCTTCATCCGCGCCCTTCTCTGCTCCAATGAGATACCCATGTCACGCCCCATTCATCCGCGCCCCTCTGCTCCAATGAGATACCCATGCCACGCCCTTCATCCGCCGCCCCTCTGCTCTCCAATGAGATACCCATGCCACGCCCTTCATCCGCGCGCCCCCCCTCTGCCCAATGAGATACCCATGCCACGCCCTTCATCCGCGCCCCCCTTCTGCTCCAATGAGATACCCCATGCCACGCCCTTCATCCCGCGCCCTTTCTGCTCCAATGAGATACCCATGTCACGCCCTCATCAGCGCCCCCTCAGCGCCAGCGCCCCCTCAGTAACACACTCACATCACGTTCTTCATCTGCCCCAATATGCCCACATGCCACGGTCTTCATCCAATCCCTCATCCGCGACCTTTCTGCTCCAATACATCTACGATGTCAATACGCCCACCATGCCACGCCCTTTACCCCACACCCGCTCTGCCAGTATACGCCCACCAACGTCACACCCTTCATCCGCACCGGCTTTCTTCTGTGTGACGCCATGCATCGTCACCCCCTCTGTCCCGATATGCCCATCCCCATCACATCTTTCATCGTCACCCCTCTGTCCCAATATGCCCATTCCTATCACGTCTTTCATCGTCGCCCCCTCTGTCCCAATATGCCCATCTCCATTGCTTCTTCATCATCGTCACCCCCCTCTGTCCCAATATGCCCATCCGCATCACTTCTTTTCATCGTCACCCCTCTGTCCCAATATGCCCATCCGCATCACTTCTTTCTTCGTCACCCCTCTGTCCCAATATGCCCATCCGCATCACTTCTTTCTTCGTCACCCCTCTGTCCCAATATGCCCATCCGCATCACTTCTTTCATCGAAGCCCCCTTTTGCCCCCATCCAGGTCAGGCGCGGGAATCTGCGCCCACCCCCCCCCCCCCCCTCCACCTATACTCCCAAACGTGTCACGCCCTGAGTTTTGCGCCCCCCCCCGCCCCCCCCCCCCCCCCCCCCCTTAAAAAACAAAACCAAACATGTTACAACCCCTGCGTCCACACCCCCCCTGTACTCCACCCATGTTAATCCTGACTCCTGCACATCTTCATCCCCCCCCCCCCCCCCCCCCCCCCCCCCCCCCGGTGCGGTGCTTATACCCATTGCAAACCCTGAAACCCGTGCTCCCTGCACCCCCCCCCACCCATGTACACTCCACATCTGCACCCCCCCCCACCCGTATCCACCCCCCCTGACCATCCGTTTTTATCTCCACCCATGTATACGCCGTCTGTCCCTGTCCTTTATATCCACTGCCACCTTGTACGCCGTGTCCCCGTCCTTTATATCCACTGCCATCTTGTACGCGTGTCCCCGTCCTTTATATCCACTGCCATCTTGCACGCCGTGTCCCCGTCCTTTATATCCACTGCCATGTTGTACGCCGTGTCCCCGTCCTTTATATCCACTGCCATCTTGTACGCCGTGTCCCCCGTCCTTTATATCCACTGCCATGTTGTACGCTGTGACCCCCTTCCTTTATATCCATGTTGTACTGCCATGTTGTACGCTGCGACCCCGTCCTTTATATCGACTGCCATGTTGTACGCTGTGTCCCCGTCCTTTATATCGACTGCCATGTTGTACGCTGCGACCCCCGTCCTTTATATCGACTGCCATGTTGTACGCTGCGACCCCGTCCTTTATATCGACTGCCATGTTGTACGCTGTGTCCCCGTCCTTTATATCCACTGCCATGTTGTACGCTGTGACCCCGTCCTTTATATCCTTTATATCCACTGCCATGTTGTACTGTGTGTACCTGTGTCCCCATCCTTTATATCCACTGCCATGTTGTAAGCTGTGTCCCTGTCCTTTATATCCACTGCCATGTTGTATGCTGTGTCCCTGTCCTTTATATCCACTGCCATGTTGTATGCTGTGTCCCCCGTCCTTTATATCCACTGCCATGTTGTATGCTGTGTCCCCGTCCTTTATATCCACTGCCATGTTGTACGCTGTGTCCCCCCTTTATATCCACTGCCATGTTGTACACTGTCCCCGTCCTTATATACTGCCATGTTGTACGTTGTGTCCCAATCCTTTATATCCACTGCCATGTTGTACGTTGCGTCCCCATCCTTTATATACTGCCATGTTGTACGCTGTGTCCCCATCCTTTATATCCACTGCCATGTTGTACGTGTGTCCCCAATCCTTTATATCCACTGCCATGTTGTACGCACTGCTGTGTCCCCGTCCTTTATATCCACTGCCATGTTGTACGCTGTGTCTCCCGCGTCCTTTATATCCACTGCCATGTTTGTACGCTGTGTCCCCGTCCTTTATATCCACTGCCATGTTATGCTGTACGCTGTGTCCTGTGTCCCCGTCCTTTATATCCACTGCCATGTTGTACGCTGTGTCCCCGTCCTTTATATCCCACTCCATTTGTATCCTGTGTCCCCGCCATGTATCCACTGCCATGTGTCCCCGTCCTTTATATCCACTGCCATGTGTTGTGTACGCTGTGTCCCCGTCCTTTATATCCACTGCCATGTTGTACACTGTGTCCCCCGTCCTTACATCCACTGCCATGTTGTACCCAGTGTCCCCGTCCTTACATCCACTGCAATGTTGTGCGCAGTGTCCCCGTCCTTACATCCACTGCAATGTTGTACGCTGTGTCCCCGTCCTTTATATCCACTGCCATGTTGTACGCTGTGTCCCCGTCCTTACATCCACTGCCATGTTGTACGCTGTGTCCCCTGTCCTTTATATCAACTGCAATGTTGTGCGCTGTGTGTCCCCCGTCCTTTATATCCATGCCATGTTGTACGCTGTGTCCCCGTCCTTTATATCCACTGCCATCTTGTATGCTGTGTCCCCGTCCTTACATCCACTGCCATGTTGTACGCTGTATCCCCGTCCTACATCCACTGCCATGTTGTACGCTGTGTCCCCGTCCTTACATCCACTGCCATGTTGTACGCTGTATCCCCGTCCCTTACATCCACTGCCATGTTGTACGCTGTGTCCCCGTCCTTTATATCCCACTGCCATGTTGTACGCTGTGTCCCCGTCCTTTATATCCACTGCCATCTTGTACGCTGTGTCCCCGTCCTTACATCCACTGCCATGTTGTACGCTGTATCCCCGTCCTTTACATCCACTGCCATGTTGTACGCTGTGTCCCCGTCCTTACATCCACTGCCATGTTGTACGCTGTGTCCCCGTCCTTTATATCCACTGCAATGTTGTGCGCTGTGTTCCCGTCCTTACATCCACTGCCATGTTGTACGCTGTATCCCCGTCCTTACATCCACTGCCATGTTGTACGCTGTGTCCCCGTCCTTACATCCACTGCCATGTTGTACGCTGCAGCCGTGAGCCCATGCCCATAGCATAGCCTGCAGCCGCGCCCCACTCTTCCCACACGTCGAACTCTGTATTCGCTTCTCCCCCACCCCACCCCACCCCCACCCCCCATCCGCGCCCCTTATACCCCCACACCCACGTCACGCTCCGCATCTGTGTATCACCGTACACCCGCCGAATGACCGACTGAACAACTGAATGACTGACCGACCGACTGAACGACCGACCGAAAGACTGAATGACTGGACGACCGACTAAACGACTGAACAAACAACCGACCGAATGACTGAACAACCGACTGAACGACTGAATGACTGAACAACGGACCGACTGAACAACGGACCTACCGACCGACCGACCGAATGAACGACTGACTGAATGACTGAACAACGACGACTGAACGAATGAATGACTGAACAACCGACTGGACGAATGAATGACTGAACAATAGACCGACCGACCGAACGACTGAATGACTAAACAACCGACTGAACGACTGAAAGACTGAACGACCGACTGACTGAACGAATGAATGACTGGATGACCGACCAAACGAATGAATGACTGAACGACCGACTGAACAAACCGACCGAATGATTGAACAACCGACCGAATGACTGAACAACCGACTAAACGAATGATTGACTGAACAACGGACCGACTGAACAACGGACCGACCGACCGACCGACTGAATGAACGACTGAATGACTGGACAACCGACTGGACGAATGACTGACTGAATAACGGACCGACCTAACACGAATGACCGACTAAATGACTGAACGAATGAATGACTGAACAACGGACCAACCGACCGAATGAATGACTGACTGAGCGACCGACTGGACGAATGATTTACTGAACGACCAACTGACTGACTGAACGAATGAATGACTAAATGACCGAATGAATGACCGAACAACCGACTGACCAATTGAACGAATGAATGACTAAACGACCAACTGAACGATGGAATGATGTCTGAACGACCGGCTGACCGAATGAATGACTGAACGAGCGACCGACCGAACAAATTTACGAATGGATGACTGAACGACCAAATGAACGAATGAAAAAATGAACGAGCGACCGATCGACTGACCGACGTAACAAACGCACGAGAGAGAAAAAAAAATGCAACAACGAACGAACGAACAACCAAACGAATGTCCGAAAGAAAGGAATGAAGGAAAGAAGAAAATAACAACGAAAAAGAAAAGTCGCAAATAGTGTGCCAAATAATGAAAAGAACATAAACGATTGTTAAAAAAAAAACAAAAAAAACAACAACACTCGTCTAAAAACATCGCAGGGGACGGGCGGGAGGTTATACACACACACACACACACACACACCACACACACACACACACACACACACACGCACGCACGCGCACACACACACACACACACACACACACACACACACACACACACACACACACACACTCAAAGAACGAAACAACCACCACGTTGAAGTTTTCTCAATACCTAAACCTCTTCGGTCTTCCTCAGGGGACTTTAATGATGTGTGTGTGTGTGTGTGTGTGTGTGTGTGTGTGTGTGTGTGTGTGTGTGTGTGTGTGTGTGTGTGCACGTGCGTGTGTGTGTATGCGTGCGTGCGTGAGCGGAGGCAGGTCTATGTTTGTGTTCGAGTTCATGCGTGAGCTTGTGTGTGAGTGCGCGCGCGCGTG
>JADBJO010005790.1:20000-30000 GCA_016801955.1 Conus betulinus | reverse complement strand
CACTCTGTCGAAGAAGTCGTAGTAGCAGCAAAGTCGCTGAAACACGGCAAGGCTGAACGCATTTGACAACATCGCTCAGAACACTTGAATATGGCGGAAAGGCAGTAACTGATATATTAACTGCCATCTGCAACAAACTCTGGCACACTGGCGAGTGGCTAACGCCAAAGAGACTCGATCACTAATCGTCACGCTTCCAAAGACAGGAAATTATCAACACTGCCAGAACAACCGCAAGATCACTGGGATTAGTAATGTGATCAATGTAATGTTTCAAAGAGATTGTACAAATAGTGTGGGCTAGTACCACACCACAAAAGGGAAAATCAGGACTCCAAAAGCACCCGCAACATTCTTCACGGCAGGAGGCAGCAAATCATGGCCAAGAACAACAGTGCCCACTCGGAACATGCAGGCAGAGTCTGCTGGACGGGGCAGATGACTGGGAGTGCACTGTAGACCGTCCCAGAATGGAAAAGTCACCCAGAGATCACCAGCAGAGTGGCATGAGACCAGACATAGCAGTCCACTCTCAGTCAACCAAGCAGCTGATCATGATCGAGCTCACGGTGCCATATGAGAATAGAATGGAGGCAGCTCAAATCTACAAGACTGAAAAAGTATGCTGATCTGGCAAACAGCCTGAGGAGAGAAGGCTACCAGGTCAAAGTCCTCACTGCAGAAATTGGAGCTAGGGGTTTGCAGGAACGTCTGCATACAGCCTCATGAAACAGCTCTCAGTTGCAGGGAGGGAAAAAACTAGAGCCCTGAAAGCAATGGCAGAACGGCAGAGAGGTGTTCAAGCTGGATCTGGTCAGGAGGAACAAAAGTGAACTTCATAAGGCTTAATTTTCCTACAAATATCAGGTGTCCCAGTGGCTCAGTGGCTAGAGTGCGAGTCATTAAATGGAAAATGAGCATGTCCAGAGGGTCATGGGTTCGAATCCCAGCCATGGCTCGTCTCAAGATTGGACAAAAAAGGCAGCAGAGGGACATCCGGAGTCATGAACCGGGTGTGGCCCAACCCCCCTAGAGTTATAGGAGATAAGGGCCGAAACACTTACTTGAAGGGGGCTTCTCTTCTGAGGACTCTCTCTGCTGCCACGCTCTCCACGAGTTTCTTTCTACTATGTTTAAAGTATTTCTGAATAGATCATAGTTGCAAACAGGCACCGCTGTATCTGAAAGGCTGAAGTATCATCGAACAGATCTTTAACCCTTCGCCATAAACTCCTGCAACACCAGGAGGAGTTCTGTCGTGTCTTCACAGACTTCAAAGATGGCGTTTGACAGGGTCTGTCAAGAGATGCTATGCTGTTATGAAGAATTTTGATTTCGGGACAAAGTTAATCAACATCCACCATGTGTACGTCAAAGTGACCAGTGCAGTACTCAAAAATGGCGCGACTGGAAAGTGGTCCACACATCAGTAAGAATTCGTCAGGGCCCCTTTACTCTCCAGTTCTTTTCAACATAGTCCTGGAATGCATTATGAACGATCCACTTGAAGATCATGTCAACACAATCAGCACTGACAGAACTATCACGAACCTTCACTTTGCAGATAACTTCGATGGCCTGGCAGGCACTGAACAGGAACTAAATAAACTTGTTACAACACTGAATGAAACATCTGCGAGACATACTACGGATATCAACACCGAGAAGACCAAGCTAATGGCCAGCCACAACACCACCACCTCCAGTGCCGATATACCCATGGATGGAATCGAGGAATTGTTAAACAGTCAATATATCTGGGATTTATTTTCAGCGGTGGGGAATTCCATCCAAATACCCTCTCAAGAGCCGCAAAGACATCAGTTCTGTCCAGACTGAACCCTGTGTGGAGAGACAATAACATCTCAGTGAAACACAGATCTGGCTCCTACTGCACGGGTGCATCTTTTCCTATAAGCACACGCGACATGGACCAGGAAGAAAGAACCCCAAGCACAGAAATGAAGAGTCACGGGACGACATACGTCAGATATACTGATTGAAACTGATTATATCACAATTGAACAAGTGTGCCGGACCATCGGGGGAAAAAAAAAAAAAAAAAAAAAAAAAAAAAAAAAATCGGGCCATACGAAGATTTGCTGACACCAGCAAAGCAAAGAAACTAAGTTGGCATTGTCATGAAATCCAAACGGCCCTGCTAGAATAATCCTCCAGGAAAGTGTTGAAGAAGCGAGACCAAGGGGATGGAGACGATGGACTGACAACACTGATGAAGGGACGGTGACACCATCTGTAGAGTCTAAGGCCTCTAAGCATAACCGACAGAATGGGAGGAATGTGGTGAACACTTCTTCACTGCCATGCCCCAATCATTTCACGCGGACCTGGGAAAAAAGAAACAGATATTAGTGATACCAAGACAACATTATTTTTGTATTTCAAATGATTTTTCAACGCGGAACGTGTGCGTAAATCTAGGATTGTGTCATCTGTTAGCATGTTTCTAATAATTTGGATACACGGCTTTCAAATGTTCTTGAGTGTCAAAACATAAAATGTTCACGTTATCATCTTTCTCAGCTAATAAAATGTTAATGTTTTCACCTGTCGTCAGTGAAATATAACTATTATCAAATTTGACCTGTCGGTTCTCTTAGTGAGGTATGACAGGCACTGTTGGACCCGATGTTATAGATGAAAGAACACAACTGTTTTTGTTCATGATTCATTTCTATAATTTCTGACTGGAGAGAGACAGCGTGTGTCTAGCTCGTTTCAGGTACTCGTTACCAGAGCCTAAGAAAACTTTCTTTGTTTATGAATTCAAGAACAAAGACTTCGAATAAAAGCGATTAGCTTTTGACCACTTATCCTATTCTGAAAAACATATTACGCCAGCTTCATGGTATGAATTCAATATGTTTGTATGTATCGGATTGCCAAGAACTAATTTAACAGCTCTGCTGTCTGTAGATTGTATTTCATTCAACAAGCTGCGCAGGGTTAAAAAAAACTGATTCATATATCAATTTTGATTGGACGAGGCTAGTGACTGTGGTAGCGAAGGTTTATTGTTTTTTTTTTTATGTATCTTGATCCCACGGTTAAGCACCAACTGCCGTAAAAAATTTCGACCTTTTCCTTGCTGTCATTATCAAATTCTCAGTATGAAATTGCCAATGTAATTTCTAGTCAAGTGAGTATTTAAAGACTTCGTCTTGTGAAAGTTGCGAAGTTTCGTCTTGCAATACTTGATGTTTTAGCAAGAACGTCAGATTCTCCCCGTTAAAAAAAATAATCACTATTTGTATTTTCTCTCCTGAATGTGTCAGCCCATATCACTCCATGTACAAGTTAAATATATTTATCTCCAAGTGATAAATATTTTGTGCTTAATTCAGTTCCCTCATCTTCTTAGAATTGCATTTATCTCAATGAAAATATCATCTGAATATTATACCCTATGTCTTTTTTATGGAACCTTGGGTAGGTCATAAGTAGGAGCAGCACACACAACGGAAGTAATAAGGACACACTGAAGGGTATGGATATTCTGGAAAGATGAGCAGATATTTTCGACGCTTACACATTCAGATTCTCCAGATTAACAGAAATTGCTGATACAAACTTCGCTTATTCTACTAATTTTCACATTTTAGAGCAGTTTTGCAAGTTATTTGTGATTGTTCACCTATTATGATCAATAGGACAATTTGTTATTATAACTCAATTAAAGAAATAGTAAAAGCAAGGTTTATGACCTTCAAATGTCAAAATGTCAATGCCACAAAACATTAAAGCATCATTCAGGAATAATGGTAAACACAAGAGAAAAGGGTATATAAGTACAGAGGGAGGGAGAGAGAGAGAGAGAGAGAGAGAGAGAGAGAGAGAGAGAGAGAGAGAGAGAGAGAGAGAGAGAGAGATTGGGGAACACCGCGATCTACCGCGATCTACACCGAGTAAACCGTATTCCCAACAAAAAAAAAAAAAAAAAAAAAAAAAAAAAAAACACCCTTAACAAAAAAAAAGTGACCGAGACCTGTTTGACAAAGTCAACCATAAACAGTACAATTGGTCAAAACAACAACAAACGTATTCATTCGACGCCTCTCCATACTCATCTTTTCCCCTATCCTCTGGCTCCTCCACAAACACGTAAATTTACATGGTTGCTCGAAAGTGTCGACTCACTCACTGCCCCCACCCTCCCACCCTGACAAAAACACGAGTGCCCGCGAGCCCCGCACACACACATATAACGCACGCGCGCGCGCGCGCGCGCGCGCGCACACACACACACACACACACACACACACACACACACACACAGTGCGCGCACACTCACGACTACACACATGCGCGCGCACTACTATTGTATAACCATGCGCGCCCGCACGCAAAACACATATCTCTCACACACACACACACACACACACACACACACACACACACACACACACACACAGCAAGCACGTGCACACACACAAAAAACACACAATGCGCTCGCAAACACACACACGCACACACATACACGCACGTGCGCTCACGTCTGCACATGTATACATATACAACCATGCGTGCGTGCGCGCACGCACACATATACATATTCAACCATACGCGCGCGCACGTTAGACGTGTGTATCAAACACACACACACACACACACACACACACACACACACACACACACACACACACACACACAACACACACACACAAGGCACGCACGCACGCGCGCTCGCGCGCACGCACACACACACACACACACACGTACGTATCCTCAGTGGAAGCCAGTACAGTGTGTGGAATATCACCACTTACTCTTGGCTCGAGTTTTGCAGCATGATTTTGAATTGATTGGACTTCTTGAAGTCCAAAAATATTGCTAACCTTTTTTTTTTTTTTCGAGTTAATTATCTTATGTGCATCAGCCTTTTTGTTTAATGGGCCTGATGTACTATAAATATTTTTTTCCCAGAGGCTTTTTAAAACGATCTTCTGGCATGTTTTAACAATAAATATAATTCCAGCAACACTTTTACGTGAAAGAAAGACTTCAAATGTCTGTTAAATTCCTTGTATGTAATAAAAGAATTTGGACTTTGATGAACAAATATAGTCTCATCTTTCTCTCTTCAGCTCTTGATATCAGAAGAGGCTTGACAATAAATTGCTCTCCAAGAATGTCTTACAAACGTCTAGGCTTTGTCAAAAGATCTCATGCTAACAATGCTTCCCAATTTAATAGGAAACAATGGCAGTTTATCATTATCATTCTTGAATTCTTTTATTTTGCGACACGTTGTGCACATTTTTGGATTCGGATATTTCAGAATGAGGAAAATCAGAAAATAATACAATTCTGGTTTTAGCAACAACTTTGTTGCTGCGATTTAACGTGAACATGACGAATGACTGGCGGGAGAAAAATGTGAAAGGATCAATGAATGACTGGAGAAGAGCGTGAAACATGCTAAGTGACTAGCTGGAGAATAACACGAACAAGATGAATGACCGACAGGAGATGAATCTGAAAACGATGAATGACTGAGTGGAGAGGACGTGAAAGCGATGAATGACTGAGTGGAGAAGACTTGAAAGCGATGAATGACTGAGTGGAGAAGACTTGAAAACGATGAATGACTGAGTGGAGAGGACTTGAAAACGATGAATGACTGAGTGGAGAGGACTTGAAAACGATGAATGACTGAGTGGAGAGGACTTGGAAACGATGAATGACTGAGTGGAGAAAACTCGAAAACGATGAATGACTGGGTGGAGAAGACTTGAAAACGATGAATGACTGAGTGGAGAGGACTTGAAAAACGATGAAACGATGAATGAAAACGATGTGGAGAAGACTTGAAAACGATGAATGACTGACTGAGTGGAGATGACTGAATGACTGATGTGGAGAGGACGTTGAAAACGATGAATGACTGAGTGGAGAAGACTTGAAAACGATGAATGACTGAGTGGAGAAGACTTGAAAACGATGAATGACTGAGTGGAGAAGACTTGAAAACGATGAATGACTGAGTGGAGAGGACTTTGAAAACGATGAATGACTGAGTGGAGAAGACTTGAAAAACGATGAATGACTGAGTGGAGAAGACTTGAAAACGATGAATGACTGAGTGGAGAGGACGTGAAAACGATGAATGACTGAGTGGAGATGACGTGAAAACGATGAATGACTGAGTGGAGAGGACGTGAAAGCGACGACTGACTGACTGTCAGAGGAAAGTGACAATGACTGCTGACCGGAGGAGAATGCGACCACAATAAATGGCTGATGGAACAAGAGTGTGAGAATGACGGATGATGAACGGGACCTGAAGACAATGTGTGAGAATGATAAGAAAAGGGAAAATGATGAATACATGACGAGGAAAGGAGAGGAAGATGAAAGTGGGAAGGGAGAAGAACGAGAGAATGATGAAAAAAAAAATGTTCGGACGAGGAAATAACATTATGTGAAAAGAACGCACAATGGATAGGGTTCAAACGGAACTTAAGAACAGTGAAGGAAGTATGAAAGGAGAAAACGTGAACGATGAATAACAGACAATTATAAATGACAGGTGGGATGAGTTGCCATTATACCCATGAAGGAGAGGAGAAGAGGGGAATGTGAAATGATGTACGGTGGACAGAACAGCAGCATGAGAAGGTTCAAAAGAGTGAAAAGACCAGAGGAGCACGAGAAGGATAGATTCAGCTATTTGAAAACAGAACAGCCTGAAAATGATCCAGTGATGGACAAACTGGGGAAAAATGAAACGAGAGAACAATATTTTTTTCACCAGGTGAAAAAGAAGAAAAGGTGAAAATGATGAACAGAAGACCGGACACGAAGAGAGTGGGAGAGAGAAAAAAAAAGCCTCAGGACGATGGACTACATAAAATAAAGATACTGTCAGAATGATTCAATAAAGGAACAAATAGATGAAGTGATGACGAGAATGATGGACGAAGTGAGGACATAAAACCACGAAATGGACGAGATGAATAGAGAAGAACGTGAAAACGATGTATAAGGACGGGGGAAGAACGTAAGAAATTTCAGTGGTGGATAGGACTAGAAGTAGCGAATGACAGCCGGGATTAGAAGAATGCGAAGATGTTAAAGGAAGGAATGGTTTATGAAGGACAAAAACAAGAGAACGTAAGTATGACGAAGGAAGGAAAGAAGGAACTGGATAACAGATACAACAAGAAACCGTGAAGGTTATAACTAAATGACAAGAACGAGAACATGGTGCATGATCGACGGGACTGGAACACGATTAGTATGAACGGATTGAGAAAAGAGCGTGGAAATGACGAAAGTGGGACAACAGGAGACGGAAAATGGATCAATAACGGACGGAAGAAATATTAAAGAATGGTGAAAGATAAGAGAAAAGAGAACGTGAGAATGATGAAAGAAAGACGGGAGAAGAACGTGAAAATGATGAAAAAGTTACGGGAGACTAACACGAGAGTGATGAAGGGCAGTTCGGATGAGACGGCAAGAGACTGAGGACGGCGCATCTGGCCCCGATTGGAAGAAAACAGGCAAACGCTAAAATGATAAAAGGAGAATGAGATGAATCATGATCGAAATAATTAAACCCATCAGCACCATGAATGAGGGGTGGGATGAAAGAAAGTGATATTCATGAACGAGAGGTGAAAAGAAGAATGTGAGAATGATAGATGATGTATGAAAGGTGACGGACAGAATTGTGGATGGGAATATATCGTGAGAACGATGAAGGACGGGACAAGAAAGAAATGAAGAAAGGAGCGTGAGGCAATAGATTAATGAACACTAGACAGCGTGGGAATGGTGCAGTGATGGCCAGAATAAAGAAAGGAAACAAGGGAAAGATGAGTGTTTACAGAAAGAGAAAAGGAGAGGCGAGAATGATGAACAGGAAACTGGAGAAGGGAGATAAGTGAGAGGAACGTGCGAAGTACATGAAAATGGGACATCGTAAGAGCAATCTAAAGATGAATGGAATGAGAACAGAACCAGAGCAAAACGAATGCTGGGTGCGATCAGAAAAGAAGAAGTAAAGAATGACGAATGAGAGACGAAATTAGAGAAGAGAACGTGGGAATGGTGAATGGCGAACTTGATGAAGAGGATGACGCAAAAATAATAAATGCTGAAAGAAGGGAAGCATGAAAATTATTAATGTTGGACTTGCAGCAAAGTTGTGAACAACTAATATCGGACAGGGAATACGTGAGAATAACGCATTTTGAAGAACGGGAAAACGTGAGAATGATGAATGTTAGACGGAGGAAAACGTGGGAACAATGAATGTTTGATCGGGGAAATGGTGAAAATAATGAATGTCGGATGAGGAAAAGGTGAAAATGATGAATGTTGGACTGAGGCAAACGTGAAATAAAACATCTTGGAGTGGCGTAAACACATGAGAATGACGAATATTGAGCGGGGAAAAACGTGGAAATAATGAATGTAGGACAGGGGAAAAAAACGAAAGGAAGAATACTAGACTGGAGTAAAATGTGAGAATGATGAATGTTGGAGTGGGGGAAACGTAAGAATAATGACTTCAGGACAGGGGAAAAAGTTGAAAAAATGATGAATGTTGGACTGGGGAAAATGTGAGAACGATGAATGTTGAGGTGGGGGAATATGAGAATAATGAATGTTTGAATATGGGAAAACATGAATATTGAACAGGTAGGCGGAGTGGGAGAGGGGGAGGGGGTGTGACAATGAATAATGTTGATTGAGGAAAAGTAAAAATGATTAAAATTGGATGCACGAAATGGTGAGGATTAATGACGAAGTACGGTAACATGCGAATAGTAAATGTTGGACGAGAGGTGCGCGCGTGCGCGTGTGTGTGTATGGTGTGGTGTGATATGTGTGTGTGTGTGTGTGTGTGTGTGTGTGTGTGTGTGTGTGTGTGTGTGTGTGTGTGTAGGAAGAGGGAAGGAGGCGGGGGAAGGGTATTGGGAGGTGAGGTGGGAGAGTGCGTGAAAATGACCGATGTTGGACTGGAGGAAAAGATAGAAATGCTGAACTGCGGAAAAATGTGAAAATGAGGAATGTTGGACTTGGACAAAAAGGCAAGTATGATGAATGTTGGACTGCGGGGACCTGACAGGGGCGGGCGTTTGGAGTGGGGAGGTGAAACGCGAGAATGGTGAATGCTGGACGGGAGAACACTGATGCAATAATGAATGTTAGACTGGAGGAGAAGAAGACAAGAACACAGAAAAAATGAATAACAGATGGAAGGATGGCGAGACGCTGGTGAACGAAAGACGAATGCGGAAAGCGAAGGAACGAAAAGGGCGTGAGAGTGATGGCCGTAACGAAAACAGGATGGCGACAGAGTAACAGTGGGTACAATCAGCACAGAATGAAACGGAAAGAGAAGACGTAACGCGTTAATAACGAATGGTTGACACGATGAGATGAAGAGAACACAAACACGCTGAGTGAAAGACGGGGGCAGACAATGACAACAGTCAATTAAGAACAAGGTGAGAAGAAGAGAACATGACAACAGTCAATGAAGAACAAGCTGAGAAGAAGAGAACATGACAACAGTCAATGAAGAACAAGGTGAGAAGAAGAGAACATGACAACAGTCAATGAAGAACAAGGTGAGAAGAAGAGAACATGACAACAGTCAATGAAGAACAAGGTGAGAAGAAGAGAACATGACAACAGTAAATGAAGAACAAGGTGGGAAGAAGAGAACATGAGAATGATGACAGATGAAAGGAACGGTAACTGAGGAACGTGTGAAAGATGAATGGTGGACGAGTGACGATAAACAAAAAAAAGTGAAACTGATTTTTGATGCTCTGGAGGAGGAAAGGAGTTTCACAGAATGAATGATGGATGGGAGAAGAACAGAAGAATGATAAATGACGGGCGGGATGGGAAGGGGAGAACTAGATGTAGTTGAATTTAGTACGTCCATCCCACTGTTCAACACCGCCGAAAGAGAAGTAAAGGGGTTGCGACGGAAATGACTATCATAAGTTCGTAGCAA
>JADBJO010005790.1:0-15000 GCA_016801955.1 Conus betulinus | reverse complement strand
TTTTAGCACCTGTGACCTAGGACATTCTTTTGGTGGGCGGAGGATCACTTTTGTCTAGAACCAAGGAGAGATGGCACCCTCTGTTGACCCCAGTCTGAAGTCGAAAGAGGGGGGAGATTCAGGAGGGAAGGTGCTTGGAACCACCGTTTGATGGCATTGGGGTTGATCCCGGTGCTGAGGGTTCGGGCGGACGTCCACCAAGGGGGGTGGATTGTTGAAACTTGTCTCAAAGGGCAGGAAGTCGGGTTTGAAGATGGATCGTGAGAATAACTGAGGAAAGGCCATGACGGGGCTGAATAGAATCTCTCTCTCTCTCTCTCTCTCTCTCTCTCTCTCTCTCCACTCTCCACACGACTGTCCGTCCCGTCAATCCGTCAGTCTGTCTGTCTGTCTCCTGTCTGTCTGTCATTCTGACTGTCCTTCCGTCGCTGTTTGTCCACCTCTCTCTCTCTCTCTCTCTCTCTCTCTGCCCGTCTGTCGGTCTGTCTGTCTGGCTGTCTGTCTCTCTCTCTCTCTCCCTCTCCCCTCTCTCTCTCTCCTCTCTCTCTGCCCGTCTGTCGTGTCTGTCTGTCTGGCTGAATCAGTCAGTCTCTCTCTCTCTGTCTCTCTCTCTCTCGTGTGTCTGGCTGAATCAGTCAGTCAGTCAGTCTCTCTCTCTATCTGCCCGTCCTGTCGGTGTCTTGTGTCTGAATGTCTCTCTCTCTCTCGGTCAGTCAGTCGGTCTCTGGCTGGCTCTCTCTCCCTCTCTCTCTCTCTCTCTGTGCCGTCTGTCTCTAGTCTGTCTGAATCTCAGTCCTCTCTCTCTCTCTCTCTCTCCTGCCCGTCTGTCGGTGTCTGGCTGGCTGAATCAGTCTCTCTCTCTCTCCCCCCCCCCCCCTCTCTCTCTCTCTCCTCCCTCTCTCTCTCGTCTGTCTCCTGTCTCTCTGTCTGGCTGAATCTTCCCCATCTCCTCTCTGTCACTCCTCTCTCTCTCTCTCTCTCTCTCTCTCCCCTCTCTCTCCCCGTCTGATGTCGGTCTCCTCTCTCTCTTGAATCAGTCTCTCCCTCCTCTCTCTCCCCTCTCATCTCTCTCTCTCGTCCGTCTCTCCTCTCTCTCTCTCCCTCTGGCTCCGTCCGTGCCCCCCCCTCTCTCTCTCTCTCTCCTCTCCGTCTCTCTCTCCTCTGTGTTCTCTCTCTCTCCTCTGTCCATCCTCCATCTCTCCACTCCCTCCCTCTCTCTCTCTCTCTCTCTCCTGGTCGTCTGTGTCGTGTCTGTGTGTCCTCTCTCTCTCGCTCAGTCGCCTCTCTCTCTCTCTCTCTCCCCCCTCTCTCTCCTCTCGTCTGCCCGTCTGTCATCTGGGCATCGTGTGGCTGTCTCTCTCGGTGTCTCTCTCGTCTGTCTCTCTGTCCTATCTCTGTGCGTCTGTCGGTGTCTGTGGTGTGTGTGCTGAAATCAATCTCTCTCTCTCTCTCTGTGAATGTGTGTGGTGTGTGTGTGTGTGTGTGTGTGTGTGTGTGTGTGTGTGTGTGTGTGTGTGTGTGTGTGTGTGTGTGGCGCGCGTGCGTGTGTGTGTTTGGTGTGTGTGTGTACGTGTGTGTGACTGCGCGCGCGTGTGTGTGTGTGTGCGCGCGCGTGCACCTGTGTGTATATGTGTTTAGGTGTGTGCGTTTACGTGCGTGTGTGTGTGCGTGCGTGTGCGTGCGTGCGTGCGTGCGGCGCTGTGTATGTGTGTGTGTGTGTGTGTGTGCGCGTGCGCACGCATGCGTGTGTGTGTGCGCAATCGTGCGTGTGACTGTGTGTGTGTGTGCGTGCGTGCGTGCGTGTGTGTGTGTGTGTATGCCCAACCGTGCGTGTGACTCTGTGTGTGTGTGTGTGTGTGTGTGTTGTGTGTGTGTGTGTGTGTGTGTGTTTGTGTGTGTGTCCGTGCCTGTGTGAGTGAATGAGTAAGAGAGAGAGAGAGAGAGTGTGTTTGTTTGTGTGTGTGTGTGTGTGTGTGTGTGTGTGTGTGTGTGTGTGTGTGTGCGCGCGCGCGCGCGCGCGAGCGTTCCCAAGCCACCTATCCGATGAAAACGATTACTTTTAAGAGAACTCTTTTAAGATACCTATGAGTTTCCAAGTCACAGCAGCCTTTCTGCATTGGATGCCAGGCCCTATAGACAGACACCAGGAAGCGGAGACGGTGATCTTTTTCTTTCTTTTTGAGCTCAACATCACACTAAATAGAACTGCACATGTTGTTATCAGTCCCTGACTGCTGTTAATGTGAGGAAAGTGTTGGGTGTGGTCGTGTGCGTCTTTGTCTACTGACTTGGCGTGTGCTAGCTGAATGAGATCGTAAGCGGTCCCGGGACGGTGGTCTGTGCCCCCCCCCCCCCCCCCCCCCCCCCCTTAATTTTTTTTTTTTTTTTTTCTTTTTCTTTTCTCTGTTAATACTGCGGAGCATGTCACACTGCTTGGTCGTTAGTCACGAATCTCCTGACCCCTCTTCTGAGTTTATTCCTCATCGACTACACTAGCACTCAGAGTGTGAACACTTACCAAATTCTCCTGACCTGAAGTACATTTACAGCTAAGCGTGCTGACAGCTGTCAGAATTCTCAACGCCTCACTTTAAATGTCAGAACATAGTCACTGTTTTATTCCGCTGAACCCACTTCAAATTTTCCTAAACACGAATCACGTTGAAGCTCGTAAGTTGTTAATCAATCCCCCCCCCCCCCCCCCCCCCCCCCCCCCCCCCCACCCCCCCCCCCCCCCCCCCCCCCCCCCCCCCCCCCCTCCAATTAAACATTCAATCATCATAAGGAAAACTTCATAATGTAGTCACTATTTGATACTCTGGACCCCAATCGAAATGACGTTTTCTATCAACCGTTCTGAAAAAAACTTCAAAAATGTAACAATAAAAAAACACCCAACAAACATTGCCTTTGGATCGCACGGACCAACCAGTGAAAAGGCAGTATATACCTGTCAGAATGTAGTCACAATCTAATCCTACCGACTTCCCTTCAAACCTCATTTCATCCTGTCAGAATCGAATGTGAAACTCCCTCAAAACAAACAGAAACGGTTCTAATCAACTGTGAAATCGACCTTAAACACGTCGTTGAATGCAAAGCGTTTACATATGCCTGCTTACTCTGCTGAATGACTCATCCTATACCCCATACCTGTTTTGAACATTTTGTGAAAAGAAAAAAAAAGCAGCAGGCTAAACATGTTTCCCAATTAGCGCGGTTTTATTAAAAAGAGGAAGGAGAAGAAGGGAGAGAGAGCGGGAAGATGGGAGGGGAGGGGAGCGGGAAGAGGATCAGTTAAAAAAAAAAAAAAAAAAAAAATTTAAAAAAGCGAATTTCACCCAGAGTCAGCACGAGTGACACGGGGGGAAAAAATTAGAGATGACAACAGTGGCAGTAATTACTAGCAACAATATACCTATCCCAATTATCAATATTATTTTTCGCTTACGAGTACTGCGTTTTCTAGCACTGTTATGGCTGGTGGTGCTTCGTCACGACTATCACTGCGGCTGCTGCTGCTGCTTCTGCTGCTGCTACTACTGCTGCTACTACTACTACTACTGCTGCTGCTGCTACCACTACTACTGCTGCTGCTGCTACCACTACTACTACTGCTGCTGCCGCTGCCGCTACGTGCCCAGTACATCACGACAGTTATGACAAGACGATCTAACAATTTTTTGCAACAATCGCGTTGACCACGTACATTTCAAACACACACACACACACACACACACACACACACACACACACACACACACACACACACACACACACACACACACACACACACACACACACACACACACAATCTCCATGCCCAAGAGTCAGAGAAGTCGTACACTGAATAAAAGGTGACGGGTAAGGGTCAGAACGCTTCTTCGAAGAAACAATGTTCGGAAAGCTGTCAAACTCGGTGGACAGGTCTGCTTGGCTACCGGAGAAAGGCAGCTGGTTACAGATGGAGGGACCCTAGTATAAAAGGAAATCGTTGGCCGTAGGGCTAAAAGAAGGAAGTCTATAGATCATGGATGTCAGCAGCAGCACGAAGATGAAGAGGTGTGGACGGACTGAAGGGTTCCGAGAGTGACACGCTGGAGTCCGGTCTTCAAGCGACTTCATCGACAGGGGAGATTGGAAACTATCCTTTGTTCAACGTGCGACCGGCGAAGGGGAACAACAGAGACACGTGCAACAGAAGCATGGCAAGAGGATCCGAAAACACGTCGCGCAGTACTGTTCTGATTTCACTGAGGCTCTGCAAGATGTTCCGTTATCTGGTGTACAATGGGCAAAGGAGAGATATGAAAGTACAAAAAGCCTCTTCGTTAGGACAGGGACGGAAGGAACCCATTCTTTTCTGCTCGACGTTGGAGGTACTACGACTAGTCCAAGGTGAAGAAAGTTGTTGAAACGAGTTTTGTCAACCAATACACCAAAAAACCAATTTGAGAAAATCTCATTTTTGACCTTTTTTTTTTTTTTTTTGGCTGGCTAAAGAGAAACAACAGATCTATGAAAGAAAGAAAGATAGGGGGGAGAGAGTGGGGCGGGGGGCAGTTCTAAAACCGATGGGGAAGAAAAACAACAGATCTATGAAAGAAAGAAAGATAGGGGAAAGGGGGACGGTGGTGGGGGGGGGGGGGGGCAGTTCTCTAAAACCGATGGGGAAGAAAAAGGGTTACGGCGTCGTCATAACTCTCCGCAAGGCGGCGCTATGTCATGGAACAAAGAGTGACAAAGACGCCAGCTTCTCGCAGTCCATGATCTGTCATAAGTGTTACCATTACTTCGATTTCATACGTCCTTCAACACCCCATTCTACATCGCAATTCCAGTATGGTCCAATGAGAACAGAACAACAACTATATGGTTTAACAGTGCAAAAGGGGAGCTAGGGGGAGACGGGGGGTGGGGAGAGTACAAACCAAAGGAGAGAGACAGAGAGAGGGGAAAAAACGACTTCGATGGCAGGCAAATACGATACAACTTGTATTAGTAAAAATTTAAGCGCGCAAGAAATCTGCATGAGATGGTGGAAGATCGGCAGCAATAAGAACTAGAGAAGCAGCCCTGCTTTTCATCCCCTAGTGCCCCCAGTTGACTGACAAGTTTTAGCATAAAAGAGTTATCACAGAAAAAATGTTTATTTCGGTGTACAATGACTGTCACGACTTACGATCCTGATGATGATCTCAATGAGCAATAATTCAATTAACTGCACCAACCGATACAAAAACAAAACAAAACAACGACAACAACAAACAACAAAAAAAACGCCAAGAACATGGAAAGCAGACTGGAAAAAAAATAACCGAAGCCGCTGCTGAAACCACCCAAAATCCAAAAGCAAAGGGAGAGAGAAAACCATCGTCAGGCCTGTGTTGACATTCATGTTTACTCCTGGCAAGATCCAATGGCTGACGTACTCAGCATGGCTTAATTGTGTATGTCGTAAGATGCCAACCGTCCAGCTTGCATAACATGTATGAGAGGGCATGTTGCTAGTGCTGGGTATGCAAAATGTTTTTACACCTTACGGAGTAGCATCATGCCAGGCGTGCAACGGGTATCCTACACTTTACGGCGAAATGAACAATGTCAGGTGTGTACCAGGTATCCTACACTTTACGGCGAAATGAACAGTGTCAGGTGTGTACCAGGTATCCTACACTTTACGGCGAAAGGGGCAAAATGTCAGGCGTGCACCGTAACACAGTGACTGGTGTGCACTGTGTATCCTCCATTTTACGGCAAAAGTAACGCAACGTCGGACCTGCTTCGGGTATTCAATATCTTACAGAGAAAATAATGCCAGGCGTGCCACCGGCTATCCTACACCTCATGAAGAAAGTAACAATGCCGGGGTGGATGGGGTATCCTACACCTCATGGAGAAAGTGACAATGCCGGGGTGGATGGGGTATCCTACACCTCATGGAGAAGTAACAATGCCAGGGGTGGATGGGGTATCCTACACCTCATGAAGAAAGTAACAATGCTAGGGGTGGATGGGGTATCCTACACCTCATGGAGAAAAGTGACAATGCCAGGGGTGGATGGGGTATCCTACACCTCATGGAGAAAGTGACAATGCTAGGGGTGGATGGGGTATCCTACACCTCATGGAGAAACTGACAATGCCGGGGTGAATGGGGTATCCTACACCTCATTGAGAAAGTAACAATGCCAGGGGTGGATGGGGTATCCTACACCTCATGGAGAAAGTGACAATGCCGGGGTGAATGGGGTATCCTACACCTCATTGAGAAAGTAACAATGCCGGGGGTGGATGGGGTATCCTACACCCTCATGGAGAAAGTGACAATGCCGGGGTGGATGGGGTATCCTACACCTCATGGAGAAAGTGACAATGCCGGGGTGGATGGGGTATCCTACACCTCATTGAGAAAGTAACAATGCCGGGGGTGGATGGGGGTATCCTACACCTCATTGAGAAAGTAACAATGCCGGGGTGAATGGGGTATCCTACACCTCATTGAGAAAGTAACAATGCCGGGGTGAATGGGGTATCCTACACCTCATTGAGAAAGTAACAATGCCGGGGGGTGGATGGGGTATCCTACACCTCATTGAGAAAAGTAACAATGCCGGGGTGAATGGGGTATCCTACACCTCATTGAGAAAGTAACAGTGCCGGGGTGGATGGGGGTGGATACACCTCATGGTAAAGTCCTACCTACACCTCATGGAGAAAAGTGACAATGCCGGGGTGGATGGGGTATCCTACACCTCATGGAGAAAGTAACAATGCTAGGGTGGATGGGGTATCCTACACCTCATGGAGAAAGTAACAATGCCAGGGGTGGATGGGGTATCCTACACCTCATGGAGAAGTAACAATGCTAGGGGTGGATGGGGGATCCTACACCTCATGGAGAAAGTAACAATGCTAGGGGTGGATGGATGGGGTATCCTACACCCAGGGGTGGATGGGGTATCCTCACCTCATGGAGAAAGTAACAATGCCAGGGGTGGATGGGGTATCCTACACCTCATGGAGAAAGTAACAATGCTAGGGGTGGATGGGGTATCCTACACCTCATGGAGAAAGTAACAATGCTAGGGGGTGATGGGGTATCCTACACCTCATGGAGAAAGTAACAATGCCGGGGTGGATGGGGTATCCTACACCTCATGGAGAAAGTAACAATGCCAGGGGTGGATGGGGTATCCTACACCTCATGAAGAAAGTAACAATGCCAGGGGGGTGGATGGGGTATCCTACACACCTCATGAAGAAAGTAACAATGCTAGGGGGTGGATGGGGTATCCTACACCTCATGGAGAAAGTAACAATGCTAGGGGTGGATGGGGTATCCTACACCTCATGGAAGAAAGTAACAATGCCGGGTGGATGCTAGGGGTATCGTACACCTCATGGAGAAAGTAACAATGCTAGGGGTGGATGGGGTATCCTACACCTCATGGAGAAAGTAACAATGCCGGGGGTGGATGGGGTTATCCTACACCTCATGGAGAAAGTAACAATGCTAGGGGTGGATGGGGTATCCTACACCTCATGGGAAAGTGGATGGGGGGGGATGGGGTATCCACACCTCATGGAGAAAGTAACAGCCAGGGGTGGATGGGGTATCCTACACCTCATGGAGAAAGTAACAATGCCGGGGGTGGATGGGGTATCCTACACCTCATGGAGAAAGTAACAATGCCGGGGGTGGATGGGGTATCCTACACCTCATGGAGAAAGTAACAATGCCAGGGGTGGATGGGGTATCCTACACCTCATGGAGAAAGTAACAATGGCCGGGGGTGGATGGGGTATCCTACACCTCATGGAGAAAGTAACAATACCAGGGGTGGATGGGGTATCGTACACCTCATGGAGAAATCCTACACACCTCATGTAGAAAGTAACAATGCTTGGGGTGGATGGGGTATCCTACACACTCATGGAGAAAGTAACAAATGCCGGGTGGGTGGATGGGGTATCCCCACCTCATGGAGAAAGTAACAATGCCGTAACAAGGGGTGGATGGGGTATCGTACACCTCATGGAGAAGTAGTAACAATCCCAGGGGGTGGATGGGGTATCGTACACCTCATGGAGAAAGTAACAATGCCGGGGGTGGATGGGGTATCCTACACCTCATGGAGAAAGTAACAATACCAGGGGTGGATGGGGTCTCTACACCTACACCTCATGGAGAAAGTGACAATGCCGGGGGTGGATGGGGTATCCTACACCTCATGGAGAAAGTAACAATGCCGGGGGTGGATGGGGTATCCTACACCCTCATGGAGAAAGTAACAATGCTAGGGGTGGATGGGGTATCCTACACCTCATGGAGAAAGTAACAATGCCGGGGGGTGGATGGGGTATCCTACACCTCATGGAGAAAGTAACAATACCAGGGGTGGATGGGGTATCGTACACCTCATGGAGAAAGTAACCAATACCAGGGGTGGATGGGGGGTATATCCTACACCTCATGGAGAAAGTAACAATGCTAGGGTGGATGGGGGTATCCTACACCTCATGGAGAAAGTAACAATGCTAGGGGTGGATGGGGTATCGTACACCTCATGGAGAAGTAACAATACCAGGGGTGGATGGGGTATCCTACACCTCATGGAGAAAGTAACAATGCCCGGGGTGGAATGGGGTATCGTACACACCTCATGGATGGAGAAAGTAACAAGAATGCTAGGGGTGGATGGGGTATCCTACACCTCATGGAGAAAAGTAACAATGCCGGGGGTGGATGGGGTATCCTACACCTCATGGAGAAAAGTAACAATGCCGGGGGTGGATGGGGTATATCCTACACCTCATGGAGAAAGTAACAATGCCCGGGGTGGATGGGGTATCGTACACCTCATGGAGAAAGTACAATGCCAGGGGTGGATGGTGTGGTAACCTCGTACACCCACATGGAGAAAGTAACAATGCCAGGGGGTGGACTGGGGTATCTCCTACACCTCATGGAGAAAGTAAACAATGCCAGGGGTGGATGGGGTATCGTACACTCATGGAGAAAAGTAACAATGCCAGGGGTGGACATGGGGTATCGTACACCTCATGGAGAAAGTAACAATGCCGGGGGTGGGATGGGGTATCCTACATTCTCATGGAGAAACAGTGCCGTAACCCATGCTAGGGTGGGGGTGGATTGGGGTATCCTACACCTCATGGAGAAAGTAACAATTTGCAGGGGTGGATGGGGTATCCTACACCTCATGGAGAAAGTAACAATACCAGGGGTGGATGGGGTATCCTACAACCTCATGGAGAAAGTAACAATGCTAGGGGTGGATGGGGGTATCGTACACCTCATGGAGAAAGTAACAATGCTAGGGGTGGATGGGGTATCGTACACCTCATGGAGAAAGTAACAATACCAGGGGTGGATGGGGTATCCTACACCCTCATGGAGAAAGTAACAATGCGGGGGGGGTGGATGGGGTATCGTACACCCTCATGGAGAAAGTAACAATGCTAGGGGTGGATGGGGTATCGTACACCTCATGGATGGAGAAAGTAACAATGCCGGGGGTGGATGTGGATGGGGTATCCTACACCTCATGGAGAAAGTAACAATGCCGGGGTGGATGGGTATCCTACACCTCATGGAGAAAGTTACAATGCCAGGGGTGGATGGGGTATCGTACACCTCATGGAGAAAGTAACAATGCCAGGGGTGGATGGGGTATCGTACACCTCATGGAGAAAGTAGTAACAATGCCAGGGGTGGATGGGGTATCCTACACCTCATGGAGAAAGTAACAATGCCAGGGGTGGATGGGGATTCGTAGTCGTACACTCATGGAGAAAGTAACAATGCCAGGGGTGGATGGGGGTATCGTACACCTCATGGAGAAAGTAACAATGCCGGGGGTGGGATGGGGTATCCTACATCTCATGGAGAAAGTACAATGCTAGGGGTGGATTGGGGTATCCTACACCTCATGGAGAAAGTAACAATGCCAGGGGTGGATGGGGTATCCTACACCTCATGGAATGAAAAGTAACAACGCCGGGGTGGACTGGGTATCCTACACCCTTACGGGCAAAAGTCAACATGGTGCCCTACGTGCGCGCACGGATACCTACACACTTGCGGATGAAGCAAACATGCGGGTGAGAGTGCGCGCATATCCTTCATCTTACGGCAAAAGTACCACGGATACCATTGCACACTTTACGGCGAAAGAAACACGGTGTTGGCTGTGCGCGGACAGCCTACATGTGACGTTAGAAGAAGTAACATGGTGCCGGGTGTGTACGGAGATAGTCTACTTACATGTTACAGAGAAAGATAACATGGTGCCGGGTGTGTACGGATAGCCTACATGTTTACAGAGAAAGTAACATGGGTGCCGGGTGTGTACGGATAGCCTACATGTTACAGAGAAAGTAACATGGTGCCGGTTGTGTACGGAAGCCTATATGTCACGCAGAAAGTAACATGGTGCCGGGTGTGTACGGATAGCCTACATGTGACGCAGGAAGTAACATGGTGCCGGGTGTGTACGGATAGCTTATATGTCACCAAGGCAGAAAGTAACATGGTGCCGGGGTGTGTACGGATAGCCTACATGTTACGTAGATAAGTAACATGGTGTCGGGTGTGTACGGATAGCCTACATGTGACGCAGAAAGTAACATGGTGTCGGGTGTGTACGTATAGCCTACATGTGACGCAGAAAAGTAACATGGTGTCGGGTGTGTACGGATAGCCTATATGTCACGCAGCCAGAAAGTAACATGGTGTCGGGTGTGTACGGATAGCCTACATGTCACGCAGAAAGTAACATGGTGCCGGGTGTGCACGGATAGCCTACACCTGACAAAGTGACATGGCGCTAAATGTGAACAGAAATCCTACACGGGAAAATAACGTGGTGCCAGATACGAGCGGATACCATTCACCGAGAATGATAATGTGCATATGATCAGATACCACAAATAAACTGATGTCCTACACTGAAAAAGTAGCATGATGCCAGAAATGAACGGATACCATACACCGAGAATAATTTGTGCCAGATAATGACCTGATTTCCTACACTGAAAATAACATGGTGCCATGGATATCTTACACCCAAAATTACATGGTGCCAGTTATGAACGGATATCCTATCTACACCGAAAATAACATGTTACGAGATATGAACGGATCCTATCCTATACCGAAGATAACATGGTGCCAGATATCAAGGGATATCAAGGGATTATCTACACCCAAAAATAACATGGTGCCTGGTTGACCAAGGAGTGACGCATTGCGTTCGCAGTTTGAAGTTCTGACCGACATCAAAACTGTCATTTCCACTGCCCACCTTACTGCGCTATTCCCCTGCCCCGTCCTTCCCCCGCCCACACACACATGCAGTCTGGAACAGTTATTCTCATCTGTCAGGTAAGTTATGGTGCATGTGAACATCACGCCTGAAGGTACCTATCCAAACAACTACAATAAGTAGATAGCCCTAATACGGCCAGTGTACCTATCTCAACAGCTATTTCAAAAAAAAAAAAAAACAAACAAAAAAAAAAAAGGTAAAAAAAAAAAAAAAAAGTGAAAGTAGACAGGCCTGAACTGGCCAGTGCAACTATCCAAACAAGTATACACAGTGGACAGCCCTGATATCCGCCAGCTGCAAGGAAGATAAATGACAACATCATGGGAAAGGCAACATCAAAACTGCAACATTGAGATCGTAAAAAAAACAAAGATAAGGACATCATCATGACAAAAAAAGATAGATACGGCCCATGGGGAGAAACGAAAGATCGATAAGGAAACCCAAAAACAAGGAAACACTGGATTATGAAACCATGACAAAAGGAAAGATGGGGGTTTATGATTATCTTGAGCATAAAAAAATACTGGATGACATCATGAGAAAGGAGAGAAAAAAGATACAACCGAATGTACCTCTCACAGAGAAAATAAAATACAAAAGATCGGGGTGTGGACATCATACAAGCACAAAGAATGTTGGACTTTGTGACAAAGGGCAGATGGAAGCAGACATCATGAGAAAAGAAAGACTGGTATGGACATCAAGAGGAAGTGGAAAAAGTGTGAACATCACGAGAAGGAGGAAAGATGGGTGTGGCCATTCTGAGAAAGGAAAGATGGTGAGGACATGATGAAAACGTAAAGATGGCTGAGGACACACTGAGAAAGGAAACATGGTTGTGGACATAGTCAATAAGGAATCATTTCAATTTCCTACTTTGGTGAAAATAATAAATCAGACAGAGAAGGGAAGGGGCGGAAATCTTGGGCAAAATGAATCTTACAGTTTGCGAGCCTTTTTGTTTCATTACACAAGTGACTGCTCATGAATGAAGTGCCATCGCTGTATATTTCGCCGGTAAAGACAATATGAACTGTTTGCATTCGATGCAAGAGAAAATTATGGACAGATTTCGTATCACACATTAAACGAGAAATGGACAAGTATCCAAGTGACTGATTACAAACTACTTGAGCGAGTGACTGATCGACTGATTTTTTTTTTTTTTTAAACCTATTGGTTATCTATAAATCTTCACTTTTCTTATTGATAAATAGTTTTTCTTGAAGTCAAGGAAAGAATCGATTTCTAATCTTATACTGAAATCGGCAAAATAAGGTCCAAGGAATCGCTATCCAAAAAGCACACGTGTACGTGCATACACACCCACCACACACAGGCACGCACAACACACACGCCAACACACACACACGCACCGCACGCGCGCGCGCGCAGCACACACACACACACACACACACACACACCACCTGTTTTTTATATCACTAATGTACGTCGACCTACTTCAATTGGATGAGAAACAACAACAACGACAATAAACAACCCCCTTCACACACACACACACACACACACACCCACACACACACACACACACACACACACGCACTTCAGGCACGCGCGCCACTAACACACACACACACACACACACACACACCACACCCACACACACACATCTGCGCATGCGCACATGCATGCATATATACACGCGCATGCGCACATACACACACACACAACCACATACACACACAAATCGCAAGCGCGCGTGCATGTGTATCTTGTACAGATAAAGTGCACAGACGTTAAATCAAAGAAATAACACAACGACAAAAAAACAAAAGCACGCACACGCGTGCGCGCGCGCGCGCCGCAACACACACACACACACACACACCACACACACACACACACACACACAACACACACCGAGTCTGTCTGAACCGTCTTAATATAGACTGACGCTAAATTTAAGAAACACAACAACCACAACACCACCAACACACCACACACGACACACCACACACACACACACACACACACACTAACTACAGGTACTTAAGATGTTTCTCTCCGATTCCTCATTCCCTCCCTCCTCTTTTTTTTTTCACCTCCACACTATCAAACGGCCGGCCTTGCTCTTTCCTAATCCCCACTCTAACCCCCACTTCCACACCCCCACCCACAGTATGTGTGTGTGTGTGTGTGTGTGTGTGTGTGTGTGTGTGTGTGTGTGTTTGTGCGGGGAGGTGGGGAGGGGCCATCTTTCGACTGAGCACCATCCGTTTTTTTTTTTTTTTTTTTAATAGCCTAATTTCTCTCCCGTTAAACACACACACAAACAACAATCAACCATTTTAAAAAAGAAACCATGGAATGGTGCTCGATCAATTGATAGCAACCCCCCATCCCCCCGTCTCTGTCTGTGTGTATGCGCGCCGCGCGCGTGTGTGTGTGTGTGTGTGTGTGTATGCGTGTACGTGTGCGCGCGCTAGCTAGCGCGTGGCGCGCGCAATTATGACCATATTTGATGATAACAATGTGAAATTTCTTTAATTAGTCGTCTACAAAGTATCTGTGACAACACATTAAACAGAACTACATACTCACACACACGCGCGCGCGCGTGCATTATAACTTACCGCACTGCTTCCACTCAGTCAACAATCCATGTTGAAATCTTTATCGTCTCGATCACAGAATGAGATAACCGTCAATCACAGAATGAGGTAACTGCCAACCACAGAATGAGATAACTGTCAACCACGGAATGGAATAACTGTCAATCACAGAATGGAATCGCTGTCAACCACAGAGTGTGGTAGCTGTCAGTCACTGTCAACACAGGCATGAGCCGACGCCAAACGAAATTCACATTGGCCCCGGTGTTGGAAAACGACATTTCAGCGGCTTTCTCCAACCAGCTGGCCTACCCACCTACAAGTTTTCTGAAAGTTACTTCTCGCAACTTCATTCAGCAGACAGCCCACGTGGATGAACGTAACACAACGCCCCAAACATCAATGTCGCCACATAAGAAACCTCCTGCGAAGACCACTGACAAAAAAATCACTCATTTTTTTTATGTCGTGTCGAGGTGTGACGATTTTCCTCCTCCATGTTGTTCCCACCCCCCGTCCACATCCGGGAACCTGCGCGGACTGGTTGCTCATACATCAGGGTTGGACGGGGTGAAATTTCAATTCCGTGCTGCTCGTGCAACACGGGAAAAAGACCGCGACTTTTGCACCAAATTGTGAAGGTCGCTCGCTAACAAGGTGGTGGGTTTGACAAAGTCCTGTTTGAAATGTGTTGCCTTTGTCGTTTGGTACACGAAGCACAAGGATGTGTGTATGAGAGAAGAGAGAGAGGTGTGGACATTTGTGTGTGCATGCGTGTGTTATCCAAATAAAAGAGTTTGCGTGTGTGTGTCGCGCGAGAAGTGCAGATAAAGCATCTTTTTACACAAACACACGCACGGCGCGCCTTGCTTCATCACTATAATTTTCGAAGGAAGACACACATTTGCACAGCTGGGCAGAACAAGAAATGACTGACAAAGAATACATGTGGGACCACTTAGATCACACTATCTTTCTGCCCTCCCCACCCACGCACACCTCCGATATTTGAAAGCCCAAAATATGAAAAGAAAAAAAAAAAAAAAAAACCTAATTCATGGTAAAGAGGTCAC
>JADBJO010005789.1:150000-151532 GCA_016801955.1 Conus betulinus | reverse complement strand
GAGCACCGTGTTACACTTGTCGGAATCAGTGTCCTGAATTCGTGACAGCGGCCACTTCTAAATGACTCCCTGCTCACCCTCCCACAGAAATCTCGCCCTCGTACTGGTATGGTGCAAAAGCGAGCACGCATGACGGGCTAGATGAGACTTAACTCATACCAATGATGCTTTTTCCCGCTTTCCAGTACTTTCACGTCCTATGCTGATTTCGTAGGCTTCGTCGGGCCTACGTAGACACTGGTGAAGACGACATACTTTGTTACTTTGGCAAAAACTCGCTTTCTTGCAGCGAAGCAGAAGCATTTTACGAGAAGCTGTCGAGCGAATGGGCAGGAAGAGGAGGACTGCGAGAAGGAAATGAGGGAGGAAGAAAGGTGTGCGCACAGGAAGAGAGGTGAGGAGGGCGGGAGAGAGGCTAATAGTGTATAATCCGCACTGTTGCATGCAATATCTGATGATGATGTGTTTTACAGATGTGTGTGTGTGGTGTGTGTGTGTTTGTGTGTGTGTGTGTGTGTGTTTGTTAGTTGTGGTGTGTGTGTGTGTGGGACTCGGGTGGGTATGTGTGTGGTGTGTGCGTGTGTGCGTGCTGTGTGCTGTGTGTGTGTGTTGTTTGTGTGTGTGGTGGTGTGGTGTGTGTGTGTGCTGTGTGTGTGGGTGTGGGTGTGTGTAACATTCCAATTATCCCACACTCCCCTCTCCTATTTTTTGGACTACGGCCGCTCGGTCACGTTTTGCAAAGTTTGGACTCCTGAACCTCACTCTTGATCCGCAACCCTTCTCCTCTGCGTGCACACACACACACAAAAACACACCAAACACAACCACACACACTCAAACACACTCTCTAGCTCTCTCTCTCTCTCCTCTCCTCTCTCTGCACAGACCCACCAGACACCAGACACACAGACACAGACACCCACACACACACCCACACACACAACACACACACACACACACACATATATATCTATATCTTATATCGCACACGAAAGCGCCAGACCAGGACAGACCGATAGAAGACAGACAGAACGGACAGTCCAGACAGAGAAAACTGACAGACATGCAGAACAGTCGGGCTCACAGACACACGATAGCTGACACAGGAGCCCGGACAAACAGACATGCGAAAAGCCAAAGAGACGGATGACAAAAGGGAAGAGACACACCAGACCAATAGAAGAGCCAGACACTGAGTTCAATAAGAGAGAGCGAGGAGGGAAGGGGCGGAGAGAGAGAGAGAGAGAAGAGAGAGAGATGGAGAGATAGGATAGAGGAGAGAGGAGAGGAGCGAGCTAGAGAGAGAAGGAGAGAGAGGAGAGTACAACAGATTGTTTCAGTTATGCAGACCGGTTCATAATTTCCCTCAAAAATCAATTGTCGGTTTCTCCGCAGAACAATGGCTAAAGTCCAATATACACGAGAAAATGTTCCTCTGTCGTCATCTTCCTTTAAAGCACCGCGGAAACAAAAACGCAAACTCCGTGTAAACCAGAACCGTTAAACATTTGGAATCGGGCGCAGAGAATAGC
>JADBJO010005789.1:142500-145000 GCA_016801955.1 Conus betulinus | reverse complement strand
AATTCCTCCGGCATTACAACGATGACGTGGCAAAGATTGAAGTAGAAAGAAAAGCAACAAAGGTGCTGTGAGAAAAAAGAAACTGGGACTGAAATAGAGGGCGTGAGATTATATACATAAAATCTCCATTAACAACACATGGATACCATCTTAATCCACGTCGCAAACAGAAAAATTCGTATCACCTGCCGTGAGGCCTTTCTTCATCGTTTGGGACTCATCATTGAGACACGGCTGATTGTGTCTGTGCGCCCTTGCCATCAAATGGAGATATACCACAGTTTGTGATTCAGCAATATTCTTCCCACCAAGGGTTCAAAAACGGGATTCAATGGCAGCCCAACTCAGCCAGTGAAGGGTAGAAAAGTAAATCGAGAAGAAAATACTGTAAACAAAAAAAAATTTTTGCTGAAAAACTACAATAATTACTGGAAAGCAATGAATAAAAGGGATATCTTTAAATCTATGCTTGAGGATTCATTTAGATGTCAACAGTCAGATTGATCAGCTGTACTGTTCAATAAGCTAGGCATTGTCAGTCACATAAAAGCTGGCAGCGACGAAGAATTGTGCATACAGCCTTTCCTTGGATCTCCTAATCGGCGCAGTGGCTAAGAAAATGACCAAACAAAAATTTGTTGAACAAACTAAGTAAAGGGAGTTGAAAAAAAAAAAAGTGCAGGTTAAAAAAATCGTCTGTCGCACAACAACAATGACTTCGCAATGTTAAAAAAAAAAAAAAAAAAAAAAAGGGGGGGGGGGGGGGGGGGGCGTTCGAGACGCAGAAAAACAGGACTGAAAAGAAAAGAGTATTAGATTATGCATTTAAAATCCTTCACTCGCAGTCTATGGGGACCATCATAGTTCATCTTGAAAACAGAACCATTCATTTCTCCTGCCAAGAGGGCCTTTCGTCCGCCGGTTTTTAGACTCATCAGCGGGCGGCCACAGCTGATTGTATCGGTTCACCTTTAACATCAAATGGAGGTATACCACAGTCTGTAAGTCTGCGGTATTACCATCACCGAACGTTCAAAAACAGTCGTGAAGTAAGTGAATATCAAAGGTGTTTGTATTTGTTGTACTGTTTTTAACTTCAATATCACATTGGCGGACTGATAAATGGACTGGTCTCTGAACCTTCCCAATCAGCATTGGCGGGGCAAAGGCAAGGGCAAAAGAAAAAAAAAAACTAAACAGAAAAGGGGAATAATCTTTTTTGCGAAAACAAAGTTACAATTTCCCCCTACTCGAACTTCCCCCTCCATCCCCATCCCTCCATCAAAGAGGTATCAAATAAACTATTTTACATCGGTTAAACCGAGAGACTGAACACAATGGCTACATAAATAAAAATGAGGGGAGGTGGCGGAGTAGGTAAGGGATTGGGGGTGGTGGGGTGTGGGTGGTGTGTGATCAGGAACAAGCTTTTACAGACGTCAGACCTACCCATCAATCCAACCATCAGGCTTCAACTATCTATCTGTCTAACTACGTAGTACTAGTGCCGCGCCAATATTATTGGTGTGTGTGTGTGTGTGTGTGTGTGTGTGCGGTGTGTGTGCGTGCGTGCGTGTGTGTGTGTGTGTGTGTGTGCGCGCGTGTGCGTGCGTGTGATGCATGTGTTAAAGTGTGTGTGTGTGTGTGTGTGTGTGCGTGTGTGTGTGTGTGTGTGTGTGTGTGTGTGTGTGTGTGTGTGTGTGTGTGTGTGTGTGTGTGTGGCAGTGCTGTGCGTGTGTGCCGCTCAGTCACCAACAAGACCCAGAAAATCAAGGATCGACGAGAACAATCCAATGTATGACGCCGCCCATTTTCCATAAGTCCTTTTCAGAAACCAGAAATGGTCCACCTGGAGAAGAAGGAAGCGTGCGGATAATGATGATGTTTTGATCCATCAGCTGCAAAAGGCACCAACACTCAGTCCTTTTCACATTGTGGACCGGCCACTGCAGACTTCTCAGCCACCTCAATTGTCTTAAGATTGTCCTAACTGACGAATGTCCCCGTGGCACTGGATCCCAGATCCCCCCAGAACACATCCTTCAGGACTGTCCTTCTTTCGAGGTTCTCTGGCGTCAAACCTGGCAGACGACGTGCGACAGCAGGTGCTCTTTTTGGACAACTGTCACGACTGGAGAACACTGTAGAGTATGTCAAGGCAGCTGGAGTGCTGGTCTGATGCGGCATGTCATATCGACCGCAGAAACAGACCTTGCAACCACTGTGGTCCGGTCTCAGAAGACGCAAAGTGAGTAACTTTAAGGTTCACAAACACATTACACCCTCCCCCCAACCTCTCCTTTATCCATCCTCCACTCCACTTAAAAATTTAAAACGAGGGCGTACCTCAGCAGTGTAAAAACATGCACCTCTTCCAATGTATCCTCCCTCCGCACGCATCATAAGCAGGCTCATGCGAATCCTACATGAGACCACTGACCCTCTCCACAATATCCACACGCACAAGAGCATCAAATGCTTGCATACAACAAGCTTGGAA
>JADBJO010005789.1:115000-122500 GCA_016801955.1 Conus betulinus | reverse complement strand
ACATGTCCCTTTATATAGAAGTGAAATATTCATCTGCTTATGTTTTCAATGTTTTTTTCTGTCTTTGGTTCGTTTGTTAAAAGTATCAGCTTCATCACCGTGCAGATAATATAATGTTTTCTTTGTTTACCCTTCAGTTTGTTTGCTTTCTGATGAAAGCCACGCTTTTTTCGGTTGTGAATGAATCCAGTTTGCTTTGAATGTGCCCTCCACACACACACCCCAAATATCAAAAGGATTCAACATTTTTTTTAATACTGGATGATCGTAATGGTGAGCATGATATTGTTGCAGGCGATGTATAATGGTACTACTCTGTCACTGCTGTCGCCGTTGTTGCAGCTGCACGTGATAATATTGTTGTGTAGCTGACTTAGTACTGTACTGTTGCTATCAGTTTCACCTTTTTCTGTGGTGCTGCTTCGACTTTTGTTATTAACACCGTCACTGCAAACTGCTGTTACTACTACTAGACCACAAACACCGCCGCTACTAATACAAGATATACTACGGCCACTGTGAATACTGTACGGCTGAGGCCACAAACAACCTGCGCTACTAATACAAGATATCTACGATACAACTCTGGCACCCTGTGAATCTGTACGGCTGCCGTGAGGCGTACAGCAACAGCCACAGCTGCCACTGCTACTATTGGCACGCGCTAATGTTACAGCTGCAAACGCTACACTCTCTCCACCACCCTCACAAAGGCTGTCACACATGGTCACATTGTCACCCTGAGTCGCCGTCTAAAAGTCAATAAAGTGAAGAGAGAGAGAGAGAGAGAGAGAGAGAGAGAGAGAGAGAGAGAGAGAGAGAGAGAGAGAGAAAGAGAGAGAGAGAGAGAGAGTGAGAGAGAGAGACAGAGACAGAGAGAGAGAGGAGAGGGGGGCACAGAGAAAGAGACATGGACAGAGAGAGAGAGAGAGAGAGAGAGAGAGAGAGAGAGGGAGAGGGGCAGACAGACAGAGACCGGCAGGTAAATAGGACAGGCAGGCTGGAAGGCAGACAGGCAGAACGAAGGAAGAGCGAACAAACAAACGAACGTAAGAATGAACCTGGAGAAGGTCCAGACCACATGCCCGTTATCATATTGATATGGTTTGAAGGTCTAGACCACCCCCCATGCCCGTTTATCACACTGATATGGTTTGAAGGTCTAGACCACCCACCTGCCCGTTATCACACTGATATGGTTTGAAGGTACAGACACACGCCCGTTATCACACTGATATGGTCTGAAGGTCCAGACCACATGCCCGTTATCATATTGATATGGTCTGAAGGTCCAGACCTCATGCCCGTTATCACATTGATATGGTCTGAAGGTCCAGACCACATGCCCGTTATCATATTGATATGGTTTGAAGGCCCAGACCATGCCCGTTATCATATTGATATGGTTTGAAGGTCCAGACCACATGCCCGTTATCATATTACAGTAAATAAGTGGGGTAGTCTTTGCTCCCATAAGGAAACCTAACACAGAGTAACTTTTATTCAAGACTGGCACAGCCTTTTAAACTTGAATAAAGTCAGACAAATACAAGACGAACAATCTAATAGTGGGGGAAAAACAAGCGCAGGCCAACAACTAAATTGTCTTCATAGTAATGACTTGGTAAAACTTTGAACTTACGGGGAGGGGGGGGGGGGGGGGGCAGGAGGGTTGAAGATGTAAAAACTGGGAAAATGAATTAAGAAAATATGAAAAAATATCTTCACTGGCTGCATAAGGGAACCATCGCAATCCCTTTTTAAAGGCAGATATATTTGTATTGCCTGCTCCGAGGCCTTTCGTCCGCTGGGTCGGAAACTCATCAGGGAGACACGGCTGGCTGTATCTGCGCTCCTGGCGTCAAATAGAACACACCACAGTCCACAATACCGTGGCGTGACGAAAGGCTGCCTTTAAAAGGGATTGCGATGGTTCCCTTATGCAGCCAGTGAAGAGTTTTCATCTGCCTTTAAAAGGATTTTCGATGGTTTCCCTTATGCAGCCAGTGAAGAGTTTTCATATTTTCTTAATTTCATTTTCCCAGTTTTTACATCTTCAACCTCCTGCTGCCCCCCCCCCCCCCCCCCTCCCCCGTAAGTTCAAAGTTTTACCAAGTCATTACTATGAAGACAATTTAGTTGTTGGTCTGCGCTTGTTTTTCCCCCCCACTATTAGATTGTTCGTCTTTGTATCACATGCCCGTACCACACTGATACGGAATCAGGGCAGGATCAGGAGAAAATGAAGGGGGGTGGGGGCGCGGAGGAGGGTGGGTTGCGTAAGGACGATACATACAGGGATGTGAGGGAAACAATACATTCGCCATGTGAACAAAACTCAGTCTTGCTTGCTCAGACAGACAGACAAAAACACAGAGAGAGAGACAAACAGACAGATAAGCAGAGAGAGATATAGAGAGGGGGAGAGAAAGGAAGAGAGAGAGAGAGAGAGAGAGAGAGAGAGAGAGAGAGAGAGAGGAAGGAAGGACAGACAGAAAGACAGACAGATACACAGATAGGCAGATAGACACACACACACACACACACACACACACACACACACACCACACACACACAACTACCACACCACACACGCACGCACGCACGCACGCACGTACGCACGCCACGCACGCACGCTCACCACACACACACACACACACACACACACACACCACACACACACACCACACCCACACACACAGACAGATGGACAGACACACAGGACGGTCAGTCAGAGAGAGAGAGAGGAGAGAGAGAGAGAGAGAGAGAGAGAGAGAGAGAGAGAGAGAGAGAGAGCCCACCGACCTGCATCGACTGTCCGATCGCGCGGACCAACAGACCGACAAACAGAGAGACCGACAAGATCTAAGGCAATCAATGACAAGAGAGTAAAGAGGGAGACAGAAAAGGGAAAAAAGGAGCAGGAACCGGCAGCAGCAGCAGCAGCAGCAGCAGCAGCAGCAGCAGCAGCAGCAGCAGCAGCAGCAGCAGCAGGCAGCAGCAGCAGCATCATCACCCCCACCCACCATCACCACCAGCATCAGGGACAGACAGATCAAAGACAATCAATGACAAGAGAGTAAAGTAGGGAGACAGACAGGAAGGGGCAAGGAGGAACCAATAGCAGCAGCAGCAGCAGCAGAGCAGCAGCACACCAGCAGCACCAGCAGTACCAGCAGTACCAGCAGCCCAGCAGCAGCAGCACCACCACCGCCACCAGCTGCAACCAACAGGCAAGCTGAGAACTCGGCCTACACTGAAGTCCAGTTTGCACAGAGTACACAGCAAGCTTCGACAACAAGTCCTCATCATCACCCTGTCAATTATGTAGCTGGCTGTCCCAGGGTGCGTTGAGCAGTTTGGTCCTACTTCGTGCCAGACCAAATGGCACTAGTTGGAGTGGTGAACACGATCTACTGATCATGAAGTCATTGGACATCTCTTGTCTTTTAAATAATAATGCTTCTACAATACATGTTAATAAAGCTTGAAAACACGTACACCAATCCCCTCCGTTCACAACCCTAGCCCCGAATACAGACGATCATGATTTTTTTAAAAGTGTTTCCACGAATATGTTTCAAAGTAAAAGAGGTAACAAGAGGCAACACAAAACAATGAAAGATGTGAGGAGAGCGTCTTCCTCCACAGCATCATCATCATCATCATCATCATCATCACCATCTATCATCACCATCATCATCATCATCATCATCATCATCATCATCATCATCATCATCATTTTTTTGTTTCTCCAACTGTACACATAGATGGTGTGTTCCTTCCCCGCCCTACCCATTCTCCATGACCATGCCTGACTACACGCCCTCTCCGTTAACCCTCCGTCCCCCCACAACACTGACCACAACAACACACACACACACACCACACACACACACCACACACACAACACCACACACACACACACGCACGCACGCCTCACGCACGCACGCACACACACACTCGCACGCGCGCGCGCGCGCGGCCCCACACAACACACACACAACACACACCCACACACACATTTCGCGCACCACACACCACAAATATCTACACACGCCACACACAACCACACACACACCGCACACACAAGAGACAGACATACACACACAAACACACACACACACACAAACACACACACACACACACACAACACACATACACACAATACACTCACATACATACATGCATACACATACACGCGCGCGGCGCGTGCGTGCGCATTCTAAAGAAAACACACACACACAACACACACACACACACACAACACACACACAACACACCACACACACTCCTCAACACCCCCCACACACACACACACACACACACACACACACACACACACACACACACACACACACACCCAACACAACACACACACACCCACGCGCGCCAATATGCAAACACCCACACCAATCCACCCCCACCTTTTACACAACCATTTTTTTTTTTTTTTTATCTCCCCACACACAACACTCACCCACACACACACACACACACCCAACACACACACACACCACACACACACACACACATCCTTCTCACTCTCTTTATCTTTTCTAACACACACCTCCTCTCTCTCTCTCTCCCCTCCTCATCCTCATTTCCATCTAACCTTCGCTCTCCTCTCTCTCTCCTCCTCTCTCTCCCTCTCCGCCCTCTCCCTCTCTCACTCTCTCCGCCGCCTCCTCCCTCTCCTCCTCTCTCTCCTCTCTCTCTCTCTCTCTCTTCTTCTCCTCCTTCCCATCCCTCCTTCACCTATTCCACCTTTCACCTCCTTCTCCCACTCTTTTTCATTCTCCTCCTCCTTCTGTTTTTTCCTTCTGCTCTTTCTTCAGTGCTCTTGATAATATGATAATACCGCCAATCAATAGGATATAAAACGAAGCAAATGGAGTTCAAACTTTAAGAAAAAGACAAAACCAAAACAAAAACGGCCTGATTGTTGTTGAAACATTCAAATGAGAGTCCTGACGCAAATATTTGGAATCCAATGAAAAAGAGAGGACGAGCTGGTTTAAAAAAAAAAAAAAGACGAGGAAAATCTGTTCTGGAAATATCATCATGACGAGAATGGAACGAAACTAACGAGCGATTCTTGAGTTCAACTCAAACAGAAGGTTTTGCCAGTGCAGCAGATACGACACCCATTGCTGATTAGAGTATATTTCACAGTTATTTTGATTTTTGTAGTGGTGAGGAGCGCGAGAGAGAGAGAGAGAGAGAGAGAGAGGAGAGAGAGAGAGAGAGAGAGAGACAGACATACAGACACGCGACAGAGACAGAGACAGAGAGAGGGAATGGAGGTCATGGGGTATATACCAATTCTCTTTGCTACTTGCATTGTCTGTTCCATATTCATAGCTTTTCTCCCTGATACCTGATCCGACGTGGAGTGCGGATTAACGTCAAGGCCATCTGAATATCATGTTCAAAACAGGCACGTGGTAGAAAAGGGTTGGTGAGACAGAAGAGAGAGAGAGAGAGAGAGGAGAGAGAGAGAGAGAGAGAGAGAGAGAGAGACAGAACAGACAGACACACAGAGAGACAGAGAGAGACAGAGACAGAACCAAGACAGAGAGACAGACAAAACGACAGACAGAGATATACAGACACAGACAAAGAGGGACAGAGAGAGACACAAACAGAGAGACTGAAATACAGAGAGAGACACGGAGAGAGGGAAGTCAGAGAAAGAGCGAGAGAAAAAAAAAAAAAGAAAAGAAAGAGAGAGAGAGAGAGAAGAGAGAGAGAGAGAGAGAGGAGAGAGAGAGAGAGAGAGAGAGAGAGAGAGAGAGAGAGTATACATACGTACATAGTTAACAATCTAGGTCAGTTACAGAGTTTTTAAAAAAAAAATGTTGAAAAAAACATGTAAACAATTAAAGTAGAACATGCACCCCCAGCCCAGTCCACAGGGAGCAACAACAAACTAACTGCTCCGTTGGATGGATTACATTCAATTTTTCATTACATATTTCATATTTCATTACAATGATATTTTCATTACATTAATATTTTCAATGGCTGCTGGTCAATTTCCATGTGCTACATAAATGCTTCCTCAAAACTGTTGCTAATTCTCCTGAATTGTTTTCGCATGAAAAGGCTGAAAGAAAGGAAATCTGATAAAAGGCATTGCATCAATATCCCATGCATTCTCCCTCCCTCCTTCTCTCTCTCTCTCTCCTCTCCTCTCTCTCCATCCCATCTCCCTCCTCTCTCTCTCTCTCTCTCTCTCTCTCTCTCTCTCTCTCTCTCCTCTCTCTCTCTCTCCCTCTATCCCTCCCTCCTCCTCTCTCTCTCCCCTCTATCCCTCCTCCCTCTCTCTCTCTCTCTCCTCTCTCTCCCTCTATTCCTCCTCCCTCCTCTCTCTCTCTCTCTCTCTCTCTCTCTCTCTCTCTCCTTCGTCTTTCCTGAAGGAAAAAGGGAATTTTCAGGGGAAACGAAATGTATGTCAGTTCATAATGCGTGTAAACCCAGCGGATATTATGTGCTGATAAACTGAGAGATAGAGAAAGAGACAGACGAGAAGAGGAGAGAGAGAGAGAGAGAGAGAGAGAGAGAGAGAGAGAGAGAGAGAGAGAGAGAGAGAGAGAGAGAAGAGAGAGAGAACAGAAGAGAGAGAGAGAGAGAGGGAATTGCCAATTGACAGTTTGTGTGACGATAGCCTAACGGGTCTTCTTTCCAAGTGGGGTAACTAACAGTTTGTCGCAAAGGGCACACACACACACACACACACACACACACACACACACACGAAAAAAACAGACAGGCGTCAAAGAGAGAGGAGAGAGAGAGAGAGAGAGAGAGAGAGAGAGAGAGAGAGAGAGAGACAGACAGAGAGAGACAGACGGACAGACAGACAAGACAGAGAGACAGAGAGATAGAGATAGAGAGAGAGAATCTCCAGACCAGAGAGAGAGAGAGAGAGAGAGAGAGAGAGACCCCACAGAGACCCTCAAGACCACCCATACCCTCCCCCCCCCCCCCCCCCCCCCCCCCCCCCCCCCCCTGCTCCGCCATTGGTCATTTGGTCTGATTAGAGCTTCATTTTTTCGTCCGTGGCCCACCCCCTCTCTCTCTCCTCCGCCGTTGGGTCAATCGACCTGCACAGCACTTACTTTGCCATCCATAAGGGCTAGCGATCTCCGCCTGGTGTCCTTGGCATCCTCGCCGTAGTGCTGCGAGATATGGGCAAACAATTGACTTGACGTTCATTTTCTCGAATCTCTCTTTCTGTCTGTCTGTCTGTCTGTCTGTCTGTCTGCCCGTTGGTCTGTCTGTCTGTCTGTCTCTTTTTCCCTCTGTCTCTTTCTCACATACACACACATAGACACACGTACGTACGCACACACACACACACACACACACACACACACACACACACAGCACACCACACACACATAGGCATGCATCCACTCACACACACACACACACACGCACACACCCACCCACCCACACACACACACATACATACACGCATACACACACACACAC
>JADBJO010005789.1:105000-107500 GCA_016801955.1 Conus betulinus | reverse complement strand
GAGTCACTTAAAGTCAACGACCACATAGTTTGGCAAACTATGTTACACACACACAAAGTTCATATCATTGTTGACAACAAGGAATCATCAGAATACACAAAAGAAAAAAAAAATGTACATGATTGAAAGAAAAAAAAAAAACGTCTTACATTTATAATACAAGTGATAGTCACCAGTCGCACAGCACACTTCAATCAGCCGAAAATTACATGTGTCTGCCTAATTGGCTGAAGTGAAGAGAAATAGTGTTCCACAAAAATACCTTTTTTAAACAGCGCACATTCTGAGTACTGTCTAACTGTAAGTAACATGAGGCATGGAGCATCTTTTGCCATGCCCTAACAGGAATATTACTGATTTACGTTCGTCTCATCCTTGTGGCCATTATCTGACGCGTCAGTTTGCAAAGGACAAAAGTGATTGAACTCAATGTGATGAGGGTACGGGATAGATTTTGTTCCCGGGAATCCAAATGGGGTAAATTCAGGGTGCTGCCTTGCAAAACTGATTGTCTGATAACGACCAAAACAGAAAACGCCAAAAGAAAACGCGAATACTATGTTTATAGCCCAGCCGAAAATAAAGAAACTCCCAGCTGCTTTATACACAACAAAAGACATACATAGTACTCTGTTATAGCTCCATCAAGAGCAGCGAACATGGCGCTAATGAACTGAAACCATTTGCACATTTACCATGCCATCGTTCTGCAGCGAGTGCTTTCCTTCATAGTGCAAATCCATCACCTTTCAAACACACACAAAATCTACCGCGACATGACCCACATTATGTCCAGCAGAATATCAATAAACAAAGGGACTAACTCTTACCAAACGATTACACAGTAAACTTCTATCAAGGATAAAAAAAAACGATTTGTTTCAACACAGTGCAAAAAAAATCTTCCTCACGCATTAAAAGCACAAATAATTAAAACTCGTTTCAGTCAAAAAAAAGGAAATTCACCGAAAAAAAAAACTCTTATGATTCATTGCAGTCATTACCAGACTAGCAAAGAGCGATCAGCTCCGGACTCTTACTGTAGAAGTGCAGAGGAACAGACCCTTCAGACTTTGTACCTAGGGCAAGGTCCAGCATCCCACCTAAAAGATGTTTACCTAAAATCTCAAGTCTACCTCAGCTTATACTCAGTCTCCCGGACCAAACCATCCAGACCAGCCATGGTCAAAGGGAGGCACTCAAGAGCCCCCAGCAAGGCGACACCAATTACGATGTGGCTGAAGTCTAATGGCTGTCTCTCCAAAACCAGTCTGCCCAGACCAGCGTTGGCAAATTGTCTGCTGACTGACCAGCCTCTTCACTGGCATTCCAGCCTACCAGCTAGGTTGCCCCTCACTGCGATTCTATCCCGCGTTTAAGGGGTTAACCACTACAACTCTCTGTCTCAAAGGCTGGGCAGAGTCGTACCCTTTACAAGTGATTACATTGTAAAAAATTCTATGCGTCGATGAATTGCATATCTATGCCGGCAGAAAAGATTACTCTGGGTAGAATGAAATGGAAGGAAAAGAGAAAACGAAATACAACAAGAAACAATAGATCATTTTACGGGCGCGTGCGCGTGCGTGCGTGCGTGCGCGCGTGCGTGCGTGTGTGTGTGTGTGTGTGTGTGTGTGTGTGTGTGTGTGTGTGTGTGTGTGTGTGTGTTGTGTGTGTGTGTGTGTGAGAGTGTGGAGAGAGAGAGAGAGAGAGAGAGAGAGAGAGAGAGAGAGAGAGAGAGAGTGCGAATGTTTACTCTGTTTAAGGCCACAGCGCCATACTGGAGGCTATTTCATACATGCATCATACAACATTCCCTAATGCATAACAAAATGAAATCATGAAAAATGTAGATATGTTACAAAAGGCAGAGTACATTAAGACATTACTGTCCAAATTCACTTATTTGCTTCATAAATATACATGGCTAAATACAAAAGAGTATCCTCATTCTTTGTTGACAGCAAGAGAATTAGGCTGAAATTACATGGTTCGGTGTAACATTTGGGTTAAAGAAGTTTTATTCTAAGATCGCTCAGAGCAGGACTGAAAAACAAACAAACAAAAAAATGTATTTCATCTTCTCTTGCTCTGTTACAGAGTCGACACGTCAGTTCATTTTCAACAACATTACTATACCTGAGGCGATGGCATACGATGTCAGACACGCCAAATCTAAATTTTGTCAGTGGTCATTGATAAATCTATTCATTTTTATCCCAATGTAAGGTTCTAAGCTATGTGTCGATTTCAAGAGTTTATACTTTGCAAATCTATCACTATTATACATATGGTCGTGCCAGTCCTGCCACCTGCAATCTATAATCCTCTGTTTAAAACAATTCAGAAATTCTGATATATTTTCTACACCTTGGTTATCCCTAACAAATCCATACCTGTATGAATTCAAACACTGTCGAACATGAGAAGCCCATGTTCTTTTACCATTATCGTCTAAACTCTCAACAGCACCTTGTAACCTTTAAAGGGTATCCTGTCA
>JADBJO010005789.1:85000-90000 GCA_016801955.1 Conus betulinus | reverse complement strand
TTCGTTGTTCCTTCCTTACATTATGATTCCTTGTTCCTGCCTTACATTATGATTCCTTGTTCCTTCCTTACATTATGATTCCTACGTCCTGCCTTACATTACGTTTCCTTGTTACTTCCTTAATTATCATTCCTTCTTCCTTCTTATCATGATTCTGTGCTCCTCCTTTGCGTTATGAATCCCCGTTCTTTCTTTAACAGTATGATTCCTTCTTCCATCTTTATATTGTGATTCATTCTTCCTTCATAACGTTATGATTCCTTGTTCCATCTTCGCACCAGCAGTCCTTTGTTCCTTCTTAACACAGCGTTTTCTTATTCCTTCTTTACATTAAGATTTCTTGTTCCATCTTGATATTGTGATTCCTTCTTAACGTTATGATTCCTTGTTCCTTCTTTACATTAGGGTTCCTTGTTCCTTCATGAAATCATGACCCGCTGTTCCTCTTTTATATCATGATCCCGTCCCCTCTAACATTATGCCCCCTTGTTTCTTCCTTCTAATATTATCTTCACTTCTATCATTACATTATGTTCCCTTCTTCCTTGGCATTACGCTTCTTTCCCCTTCTTCCCCCATCATACTATCATCCATTCTTCCTTCCTTACATTATGCTCCATTTCTCTCCCTTCTCATTATGGTTCCTTTTCCCGCCCTTACATGATTATCGCCTTTTCGTATCTTACATTACTGTCTCTATAATCTCCCAAGCATAATGAACCATTCTTCCTTCTTTACATTGATCTTCTTTTATATATTACAATTCCCTTTATTCTCTTTGTGTTGTGACCCCTTTTTCCTCCCTTCACATTATGACTTTTTTTTTCCGTCCTTTACATCATAATCCCTGCTTCCCCTTACATCAGGGCCTCCTTACGTTTCATCCATTTTCTCCATCTTCCTTTCCCTCACAATCTCTTCTTACTCAGTTATATTGAATTTTCTTGTTTCCCCTCACTTGTTCCTCTAGTACATTATTATTCTTCCTTTCTCCCTTATATGATGTTCGCTCCTTTCTCCCTTCCGTAATGATCTCTTCTTCTTCTTCTTCCTTCACATTACGATTCAGTCTTTCTCCATGACTTTTTTTTTTGTGGCCGTTCTTCTTCCTCTTCATCGTGATCCCTTCTTCTTTCTCTCGAACATTACGACGATTCCTTGTTCTTCTCGTATGTTATGTGTGGTCCCCTCTTGCTCTCTTGTGTTATGGTCCCTTCTTGTTCTTACATTATGATCACTTCCTTCTCGGATTCATGTTGTCAGCTTCAAGGTTCTCTCCTTTCGCGCGTGAACTTTTCTTCGCTGTCCTCTCTCCGGGCTCTTGACATTTTCTTCGAGGACCTCCGTATCCGTCTGTCTGTCCGTCCACTCGTTCGCTCGTCTGTCCGTCTGGCTGGCTGGTTGTCTGTCTGTCTGTCGGGACTGTTTGCCTCTCTCTCTCTCTCTCTCTCTCTCTCTCTCTCTCTCTCTCTCTCTCTCTCTGTGTGCGCTCACGCGTGCACGCGTGTGTGTGTGTGTGTGTGTGTGTGTGTGTGTGTGTGTGTGTGTGTGTGTGTCTGTGTGTCTGTGTGTGTTGTGTGCGCGCTCGCACGTGAGCGTGTGTGTGTACTGAGAGCATGCAATCAAGGAAAAGTAGTTGGCAGCTCTCACAACATAGCCAAAGGAAGAAAAGGTGAAAGCTTACGGACGACGAAGCCCCCAATTAAACATCGAACCATCCTGGTTCACAAACAAAATAACAGTTTACCATATCTGATCCTGTAAATCGATAACGTGTTCTCCTCAGACGAGAATAATAAACAAAGTGAACACCCAAGGTTTCATGTCCTCGTGCACATTTTGCGGGACATCAGTCCTAAAAAAATATATATTAAATAGTACCTTTACATCATACATCCAAGCATCGTAGTATTAATAACCACGACACAGTATTGAACCGTACAAGTTAATGCGTGCGAGATTCTGCCTGCACATCAGACTTGCAAACACGCCCGTGTGTAATCAACTACCGCGATATTCTTTTTGAAGTGCACAGTAACGGCCTGCTGTTAGACTGAGCCTACACATTATGCTTGCAAGCACGTGCGCCTTATATGATTCACCGCAATACTCGTCTGCAGCGTACAGTGAATCCCACTTCATAAATTAAGCTTTAACTACTGACAGAGACAAGCCCCTTACACAGATTGCTGAGACTGTTCCAACGTGCTTTTTCCCATTAAAAATCTCTCTCTCTCTCTCTCTCTCTCTCTCTCTCTCTCTCTCTCTCTCTCTCTCTCTCTCTCTCTCTCTCTCTTCTCTCTCTTCTTCTCTTCTCTCTCTTCATCATCATCATCATCTTCTTCTTCTCAAGATATATGCACACAACGTTCTCTTATGTCAGCTATGATTTTCGCACCATGTCGAGCAGTATGGTCAACCCATTCATGAAAAAAAAGAATCAGTGTAGGGTGGAATCGAACAAAACTTTACATTTAAATCACAAAATGATGAAAAGAAAGGTAGATTACAAAGAAATCCAAGGCTATGTCTTTACGTGGTTCTTTACGAGCTGTCACTCTCTGGAATCTCGTCCGCAAACTTGATACTTAATTTTAAATTCTTTGCTTTTGATATGGGTAAAACAGCATGGACTTTAAACAGTAAGGAACATGAGAGTAAGGTGAAGCTCGCATATCTACATCGGATCTTCAAAGCTATGGTCAGCCACAGAGAGATGAAACAGCGTGCTGAGAGCAGGAATATGGTTGAGTTTTTCGCCCTCACAGCAAAAGCTTTTAGGGACAAGTTGTTATTTTGCGGTAGTCTTAAAACACACACACACACACACACACACACACACACACACACACACACACACACACACACACACACACACCAAACAAACAACAACAACAACAACAACAAAAACAGCCGTTCTTAAAGAATATATACTGACCTTGTGAAGCAAGTTCGGCCAGTTAAGAGCAAGTCTGCGAGCACGTGCTCAAGACCTTTATTCTTCTTTTTTTTTATAGCGCAGCGCAGCTGTATTTTGTGGGTTTTTTTACGTAGCCAAGACACCTTACGCTCGTGTGTCAGTCAACCAAAAAACCTTCTGTATTAAACAAACATGAAACAAACAACAAGAAAAGGAGCGGAAATGTCTATGTTCAATTGCGTGATCGAAAGACCATCTGTGAGGAATCAACAGCTAGACAATAGTCGAGTAAGTCTTTTATCAAGGTCAAGGTCCAGCGTTTACCGATAAGACCCTATCAGGACTGAAAGCAGGGAACTGGTGAACGACCTGACAGACTTAATTTAAGCAAGCCAATCTAACACAAAGCACCAACGTACAGTATCAAAGAGATGAGAACTTTCTACAGCTTGACCACGCGTAGAAGGAAGAGGGTGGTTACTGTGGGCTTGTTCCAAATTAACTCTCCAGTGAAATTACGATTTAAATAATACACATATGACAAAAGGAGAGGAGAGGAGAAGGACGGGGAAGGGGGGGGGGGGGGGGGGGGGGGGGGGGGGGGGGTCATTCCGGACATGCTTCAGTATGAATTCCCATCTAACCAAGACTTCTGCCCCGGGAGTAATTTTTGTTCACACTTTGGTCTTTAGGGCGCAATGAATATTTGATTTGAGATGAAACTTGTTCACGCTCGAGTTTTCTATCGAAGAATTCCTGATGTCAAAGTATTTTGTTGATGTTCATTTGAGTGTTCTTGGAGTGGCACTGTTCCAGTCTTTAAGTCTTAAAGTATGGTCTAACTATTGATACATGAACTGCGATTCCCGTGTCAGTTAATCGTGAGTGAGAATTCTTTCGGCCTATTCTAATCTTATTTTGAATAGTTCGGTTGTTCAAGGTTTCTTTTACTATTTTTACAATGTAATAAAGCAACAGACCTAAATTTGCAAAGAAATTTCAAGTGGAAGATTTCGTCATAGCCTTTCTAGACACCAATGAAAACGAAAAAACACTTTCTCTTCCAAGAAGCTGATGTTTACATACATCGTAATTTTTAAAGACGGTTCATTCTTGGACTGTCCTTTGTAAACCTGGTTTCTTGCATCTGGTGTTGTATTGTTCTCTTTACAGTACTGTAAAGTCTGCTGAATTTCATTGTTTAAAGCAAAGTCTCCTTTGACAAGAAACGAGAGCGAGAACTGTTTAAATTTATCAGATCTTTCTTTTGTTTCTTTGAAAATCATAACAATAAAAGATTGCATCCACATTCAAATCACATTTGCAGCCATTTAAAGAATTTTGTTTTAAATCAAGTAATCTTGCAGATGTTTAATTACATATTGAGAACAAGCATCTTGTCCTACCATGATATTTACAAAGACACTAACATACAGACTAGCATATTTTTCCTCAGATGATTTACACTAAAACAAAAATAGCTTTAAAAAAATAGCATCTTTTGATTCTTTCAAAGCAAGAGAAACATCATAGAGAAAACACGATTCTCTGCAAAATCCTTTCATTTATTTATCTCTCCCTCCCACCACCACCCTACTTTTCTTTCTAGTCTCTGAGCAGTTTACGAACTGAAAATTTTAAATGTTGTAAAAATTACAGCTTTTTCAAGTACAAAGAAAAGACTGAACAGTTGATTACTAAAACCTGATGCATACGTGTTGGCCAGGAAAATGTATACCTCTCTTTGTTCCAGACTTTCGTAAGGTGTATGTGACCCGAACCTTCGCTCCCGATTTCACAAAATAAATCCTAGCATTGATTTTTTGTCCTTTCTTTCTTTTTTTCTTTTTTTTGCTGGCTGCATTACTCGGTTGCTTAGAGCCTTCGCTTTCGCTGTTGTAATTTTTTTTACTGCTGTTTTTTTTTTTCTTTCATTCTCCTGCTGTTTCTGTCTTTTCTTTTACCGTTTTTTTTTTATTTCTTTACTCTTTGTAATTCCTTTCTCGAGAATCCCCGTCTTCTCTTTTTTCCATCTGTCTTGTGAACAGTCTTCTACCCTGACCTTTGGGGAATGGCCTGG
>JADBJO010005789.1:77500-82500 GCA_016801955.1 Conus betulinus | reverse complement strand
CAGCTGTCGAGATCTTAAAGGAGACAATGGACACATAGTGAACCCAGGAACTCTAACACCGGACGTGTTTTTACCGAAAAGCATTTGTTGCACAGTATGTTTCATTTCAAAAATGTATCCTGCTGTGTCAGAAATGCGCACAATCACCCTTCTCTCTGTCTCACAAAGATGCATTAATCCTATATACACAAGCTTATTTTTGTTAAGGTACAAACACCTGAGTTTTGAAGAGTACATAGCTATCTGTGCCAAAGTAGCCAGCTACAAAGAATGAGCATATCATCAAATGACTTAAGAATTTCTCTGTACAAAAATATAACCTACCAGCTCTCCATTCTGCACTTCTGTCTGGTTGTTCCTCTGTGTGTGGCGCGTGGCGCGCGCGCGCTGCGTGCGCGCGTGCGTGCGTGTGCGTGTGCGTGTGTGTGTGTGTGTGTGTGTGCGTGTGTGTGTGTGTGTGTGTGTGTGTGTGTGTGTGTGTGTGTGTGTGTGTGTGTGCGTGCGTGTGTGCGTGCGTGTGTGTGTGTGTGTGTGTGTGTGTGTGTGTGTGTGTGTGTGTGTGTGTGTGTGTGTGTGCGTGCGTGCGTGCGTGCGTGCGTGCGTGCGTGGGCACGCGCGCGCGCGTGAAACTGCAGGGTAGGGTAACTCAAACGAGTTTCAACGGTTTTCGAAGACGCACCTTCAAATGCTGAATGGTCTGCTTGCACCAGAGCTGTCTCCTCTCTGGGCACTGCATTCAGAAACCTCTTCCTGAGGGGATCGATCATCACAGTTTGGACTCTACAATCCCACAGCTGTACGGCAGAAGTCCTTCTCAATGCAACCGACAGTAAGGCCACAAGTTCCTGAGAATGAGGTCTAAGCTACTGCCATGTTCTACCCTCGACGGATGTATGAAGAACCAATCAACTTGCGTATTGCAACGACCCGCTCACCCGTCCACCAATGACCTGTCTTCTGCAGGTTCACAACGGTGGACCTTACGAATGCGCAGTAGCTGCACTGGGCGTGACAATAGACTCACTGCCCATGCCTCCCACTGTCAGCGTAGACAACCTGATGACTCTTTTTAGAGCGAAACAGCAATACCTGGCATTTCCCATGTGAATAGGTCAGCACAGGTCGTACAGCCTCCTCCAAGGGTTGATCTAAGAAAAACATTTCTCACGGATTTTGAAAGGAGGGCTGGGCAGAGGGTGAAATTGAGAGCAGATCGGCAGTGGGCGGTTGTGAAACACAGTCATCGCATTTTATGCCTATTTCTTTAGCTAGTAATTTATGGCTCTCACTGCAGTTATATTCAGTAAAACGTCTAGAGCCTCGTGTTTTGAAGTAGGTGCCACATGAGTACAAACTGACGTTTATCATCATCATCATGTTAGTAAAACATGCTGCATATGTAGACTATACGTACTTCAGAAACTGTGTAGTAAAGCTGCTTGTAAATTAATGTCATTCCCATAAAATTTAATGACTGTTGTTTATAAACTTTCAGTGAATGCTGGATATTATGCGCACCAAAGTTATTACCCACAATATTTTCATTTGTCCTTTTTGTACTCAGACACCAAAAGTCATGTTCTTCAATTCTTTCTGATTGATGGTGGCCTACAGAAATGTTCTCTCTCTGTCTCTCTCTCTCTCTCTCTCTCTCTCTCTCTCTCTCTCTCTCTCTCTCTCTCTCTCTCTCTCTCTCTCTCTCTCTCTCTGTCTCTCTGTCTCTCTCTCTCTCTCCCTTCCTTCCTTCCTTCCTTCTTCTTTTTCCCCCCCCCCCCCCCCCCCCCTCCTCCTCTTCTTCCCCCTCTTCCTCCTCCTCCTTCTTGTTTTCCTCCTCCTCCTCCTCCTTCTTCTCTTCTTCTTCTTCTTCTTCTTCTTCTTCTTCTTCTTCTTCTTCCCTCCTCCTCCTCCTCCTCCTCCTCCTTCTCTTTCTTCTTCTCTTCTTCTCCTTCTTTTTTTCTCTCTCTCCCTGTGGCGAGACTTGGCACTAAGACGCAAATCTCGCAAAGGAGTGTGTCTCAACCTTCAGTCAGGTCCTGTAGACCAGGATAACACCAACAAATGTTGGCGAGGCTTCCCAAGACAGCTCTTTCAGGGCTGTGTGATCTCGTTACCTTGTGTCAATGGCCTCTCCCTTCTTCTACCATCAGGGTTCTGTTTGCCTGTCTGCCCACGATAAGGAGGAAACCCTTGCCCAAATCCTGTTAAAATTCTGTGGTGTTGGGTGTATTCCTGAAGATTTCCTGTTGGGAAAAGTCGTAAAGTAATCAACCCTATGCCACTCACGGTACTCAATCGGGGTTCCGCAATTTTGAGTTGTGGATGCTGTTCGGAAATATTTGTAACAGGGGGTGCAATCAAGCCAGTATTTGAATACTGTACACATACAGAAGTGAAGAATCTCCATACATTGTTGAACGCTTATCACATATGCACACACACACACCACATACACAAACGCTCGCACACACATACTGTGGAAGAAAGAGAGAGAAACAGAGAGACAGAGACAGAGAGACATAGAGAAGGGGGCAGAGAGAGAGAGAGAGGAGAGAGAGAGAGAGAGAGAGAGAAGAGAGAGAGGGAGGGAGGGGAGAGAGAGAGAGAGGAGAGAGAAGGGAGAGAGAGGAGAGAGAGAGAGAGAGAGAGGAGAGAGGAGGGAGAGGAGAGAGAGAGAGAGAGTGAGAGAGGACGAGAAGAGAGAGTGTGTGAGAGAGACGGAGACAGAGGTGAGAGAGAGAGAGAGAGAAGAGAGAGAGAGAGAGGAGAGACGAGAGAAGCGAGAAGGAGAGAGTGAGAGAGAGAGAGATGAGATGTGAGACAGAGAGAGACAGACAGGACAGACAGACAGACACAGATAGAGAGAGGTGAGTGAGTGTGAAAGAACGAGTGAGTGAGTGAGTGAGAGTGAGAGAGTGAATGAAAGGGCAGGCACACAGACAGACAGAGGAGAGATGTAAACAGAGAGAAAGAGAATGTAATGAAGAGGGAAGGCAGACAGACAGATAGACAGACAGAGACAGAAAGACCACACAAATGCACAGCCTGAAATGCTGACTGACAGACAGACAGACAGACACACACAGACACCTTTGGACACGACATGCATTCAGCTAACCTGCTGAGCGTATCTGAAGAAATCTGAACAGATAACATTTCAGTATGGGTATATATATATATATATATATATATATATATATATATATATATATATATATATATATATGGGGGGGGGGGGGGGGGGCGGGGGGGGGGGGGGGGGGGAGGGGGGGGGACGGAAGAGTGCAAGACGGGAAATTGCTCGGGGTTATTCGACTGAAGTAGTTGTCGTCCGTGAATGAACGGTGATATGTTGTGTGTGTGGGTGTGTGTGTGTGTGTGTGTGTGTGTGTGTGTGTGTGTGTGTGTCTGAAAGTTTCACTGTGTTGATATCTACATAATTTGTCTTGTTTAGGGGGGGGGACAGGAAGAGTGCAAGACGGGAAATTGCTCGGGTGTTATTCAACTGAAGTAGTTGTCGTCCGTGAATGAACGGTGATATGTGTGTGTGTGTGTGTGTGTGTGTGTGTGTGTGTGTGTGTGTGTGTGTGTGTGTGTGTGTGTGTGTGTGTGTGTCTGAAAGTTTCACTGTGTTGATATCTACATAATTTGTCTTGTTGGCGGATTGGTATAAAGCAGTAGTAGTAGCGCAGGCCCAGGAAAACGTGTTTCTTTATTCTCCGTTTAACTCTCACATGTATGGCCTCCTTGGTCCGCTAAACTGTACACATGATGTGACTGGACTTTAGCCATCTAATTCTGATTCGTTCGATTTGAGCTGGTATCACAGATATTATCGCTCGTGACACTGACTGTTATACTTATGAAAACATATGTGCTATGGACTGCTATTTGGAGACTACGTGTACCACTGTATGATTCTAGTTATAACATAGGGCCTTTACCAATATTGACCACCAACCTTCTTCTGCGCTGGCAGCCGGCCAGCCAGCCAGCCAGCCAGCCAGACAGACAGGCAGACAGACAGACAGACAGACAGGCAGGCAGGCAGGCAGGCAGGCAGACAGACAGACAGACAGACAGACACAGACAGACAGACAGGCAGACAGACAGATAAAATCAAACTGAGAGAGATGCGTAGACTGACAGACAATCAAAACGGGAGGGGTGGGGGGGTAGGGGGGTTGGGGGGGTTGGGGGGGGGGGGGTGGAGGAGAGAGAAAAAAAAACGGGGAGAGGAAGAGACAGAGGATGGGAGTGAAAACAGAGAAGTGTTTGAAGGGTATGGTGGGTGGTGGTGGTGGATGGTGGGAGAAAGAAATCGTTTTTCCTTTTGCTTCATCAGTCAACAACAACAACAACAACAGCAACAGCAACAAAAATGGAATACGAACATTCAAACGAGACAAAGCATCCGCAAAACAGCAGCATCCACTACCTCCCTCCAGACAGGTCATTGACAGCATCTTTCGCTGTGGTTTTGCCCCACTCCTTCCAGCTAACACACCACACGGGAGACATCTTCCGACAGTTCTGACAGAAACGTAGTTCTCTATGGGGACAGGGAAATTGTCTCGTGCCACGTCCCACTCTTTCTCTCTCTTTCTCCTCTCCCCCCCCCCCCCCCCCCCCCCCCCCACACACACACACACTTCCCCCCTCCCCCCGATACTGCTGAGATGTGGATGGCTCTCTAAAGGGTTCTGAAGCCATGATGGATCTTGTAGGCGAGAAGCACGAGATGAAGTCTGATTCTTTGTTCTGTTTCTTGTGGGGGTAAAGAGTGTTACTTCAAAAGATGTATGGGTGTGTATATGTAAATCTGTTTGAGTGCATGACTATACATAAACATATGTGTGTGTATGAGTATATATATAATGCTGAACAGTTAAGTAGTGGGGGGAAACAAGTGCAGGCTAACAATTCTTCAGTCATTATAATAATATAACTTGGCAAAGATTTGAACTTTTAGAAAGAAAAAAAATGAAGATGAAGAAAAAAAA
>JADBJO010005789.1:70000-75000 GCA_016801955.1 Conus betulinus | reverse complement strand
GTGTGTGTGTGTGTGTGTGTGTGTGTGTGTGTGTGTGTGTGTGTGTGTGTGTGTGTGTGTGTGTGTGTGTGTGTGATACCCTTCTGTTAATAAGCAATCTGCTTCAAATATAGTTCCCTTTAATACCAGATCCTCAGTCTTATTACAAGCTTCCCAAAATGCGTGTCAAACGCACTGACATGATAATTCCAGAACTGCCAAATCGGCATGAGACGGGTTGTTCCAAATATACTTTTACTGGTACTTTGATGGAGAACACATGACAGCATGAGAATGTGAACCCCATTGGCTGACAGAAAGCCATACAATACTTATACGTTCAGAAAATCAGACTGCAACAGAAAATGGTGCAATGGGGAGAGATGAGAGAGAGAGAGAGAAGAGAGAGAGAGAGAGAGAGAGAGAGAGAGAGAGAGAGAGAGACACACACAGACAGAGAGAGAGACAGACAGACAGAGAGAGAGACAGAGAGAGAGAGAGAGAGGACAGAGAGAGAGATAGGATGAGGGGGAAAAAGTGGACTCTGTGAACAGCCTTACCGAGCGCCAAGATAGCTTTTCTCTTATTTCTTCATCGTATAAGGGTCTAACTCCCCACTATTAGTAAAATGTAAAGGCAAAAAAAAATCTGCTTGCTCCAATCCAGTCCATGACTCCCTAGTTCACATTTTTAGCTTTAATTCTATATTGCACTTCATCTTTAATTAGTTTTCTGATTTGTGTTTACAATAACGAAATAGTGTCGATTTACATAGTGGCAGATTTATAGCAGCCAACAGTGACTGATCTACATGCACGAATGCCACCTTGGCGAACCTGAAATTGGAAAGATGACCTCTGTTTATGCGCCGTCACATGCTGTCTTAATGATGTCTGAGGTTGATTGATGAATCCCCCAGGTCTCTTGGAGCAGCACGTATGCAGGAGCACGTATACATAGCCTGGACCCAGAAGACTTTCGCACACAGTTCAAAATGTTAAACGGAACCACGACAGCCTCTGGGAACTCTGTGTTTCCGTCCTGCTAAACTTCTGTCGGATGAAGACGTGTTATCCAGCTAGATTATGGGGATCATCGGTTTTTCCTCTACGTTGAGACAGCTACCCCAGACAACGAGCACTGAGATGTACGACACCTCTACAGTCTGATTAAATGGAAATAGATACAGAGGAAGAACTCCAAGTCCAGGATGCCAAGATTTACGACTTGTGTTCTTCATTGATTCTTCAGGATGTTTTACGCAGTCAGCACTTAGCTTCATTCACACACACACACGCACGCACGCACGCACGCACGCACGCACGCACACACACACACACACACACACACACACACACACACACACACACACACACACACACACAAAAAAACACACACGCACGCATGTACGCACACATGCACACACATTTCATACTGCCATGTGAGCTCGAATTCGTAATTTTCTGAGGGATCTTTGATCTGTGAACAAATTCTTGATTCACGGTTTCCGCATTGTGTTGTGACAGAACTATGGTATGAAATTAAACTGAAGACATCGACTCCACCTTCCAGAGTTATAAAGATGCTGAACATTATATCTCAATATATCGACATTGGATTTTCTCATAGCATCATCTTAAAACAGAAGAAAGAAAGACAGACAAGAAAGAAAGAAAGAAAGAAATGTTCGAACAAGTCTATGTGACGTTAGCTGCAGGAAGTGTGAGAACATACCTTCTTTGAGGAGTCTTTATTGGAACGTAGGCTGAATCTAGAGCTTGTTCCAGACGTTTGATGGTACTCCTCGGTCTTCCAAAGACCGGTCCAAATCCTGGAAACAGAAAGTTGATGAAAAATCAACAACATTTCGTACAGAGATAACAAAACATACAAAGACGTTCACAACAGTCTTCGGATTACATAACGCAGAGATAGCAGAATAAACAAAGACGTTTACAACAGTCTTCGGATTACATAACGCAGAGACAACAAAATAAACAAAGACGTTCACAACAGTCTTCGGATTACATAACGTTCTGCTCACCGTTGTCAAGAGAGGAAAGATGAAATGGTGCCTGTAATTTTTGGTGATTAGCCAGCCTGGCAAAAAGAAAAAACAAACAAACAAAAACAAACAAACAAAACATGCTGCGGGGCACAGTGCTGGGGAAGTGGGGGGGGGGGGGGGGGGGGGGGGGGGGGGGGGGGAGAGGGGGGGGGGGGAGGTGGGGGGGGGGGGGGGGGGACAGTGGAAAGAGCGAGAGAGGCGCGAAGAACAGATGGGACACAAAAAGAGAGGGGAGGAGCAGAGAAGCCTGTCCTTCGCCAGCCTTCGGAGACAGTAGAATTCAACAGCTGAAGGAGTGATGTCGTCGGTAAATCAGCAGCAGCGTCTCGACAACCGCTACACACAGTCACAAGGCTGAGAAAGAAATAAGCCAAGTCCCATCTTTTGTACTGTACTCTCTTAGTGACATTACTCTCACAGATCATTCCAGTCCCACCAAAGCCCAGCCATACTAAGGTACTTTGATAACGTTCAGCAGGCAGGGAGCTAACTCTCTGTGTTCAGCCAGACCAGCACCCCTGAGCTGTCTGTTTTAGAGTTCACTCGTTTAGCTAGATTATGTCAACTACGGGCGGGGGCGGGGGGGGTGGGGGGGAGGGTGGGGGGAGGGGAGGGGGGGGGGGGTTCGGGGGAGGGGAGGGAGTGTCTGGATGATGGACTCGGCTGCCCAGACATTTATTCATTTATTGTCTAGTGAGTGTCAGAAAGTGGGTCGCTGGCTGAAAGCAGCGCTTGTTTGGTACTACCACACTGTGAAATTGGCTCGGGGATGAGAGAAAGAGAAGAAGACGAAGAAGAAGGAAGAAACTCTCTCTTTCGAAGAAGAACGTAAGACTTCAGAAGCTTCATCGGGAAGAAGCCCCAAGAAGAAGAAGTAAGAAGAATCCGAGAAGAAGATTCTTCCCCCCCCCCAGCCCCCGAAAAGAACCCCCGTTTTCTTATTCCGTAGAAACTCCCCCCCCCTTCCCAAACCCCCCCCCCCCCCCCCCCACAACGAACAAAGCGACCCCCCCAGAAAAAAGCTATGAAAAAAGCGAGAGAGAAGAAAGTAAAGAGAGAAAAGAAGAAGGAAAGAGTAAGAGAAAAGAAGAAAGAAAAAAAAAAGGAGAGGACATTTTTGAAGTAATAGGAAAGGACAGAAGAAGAAGAAGAAGAGAACAGAAGTGTAGAACAAGAGAGAAGAAGAAGAAGAAGAAAGAAGAAGAAAGAAAAAGAAGAAAAGAAGAAGGAAAAGAAAAGAAAGAAGAAACGAAGGAAAAGAAGAAAGAAGACGAAAGAAAGGAAGAAAAGACGAAGAAGAAGACAAAAAAGAGAAGAAGAAGAAAAGAGAAGAAGAAGAAAACGGGGGGGGAAAAGGAAGAAAAAAAACAAGAAGGAGGGAAAGGGGGGAAAGGAAGGGCGGAAAAGGGAAAGAGGGAGGAAGGGGAGGGAAAGAGGAAGACAAAGAAGAAGAAGAAAAGGAGAAGAGAAGAAAGAGGAGGGGAGGGAAAGGAAAAAGAGGAAGAAGCGAAAGACGAAGAAGAAGAAGACGACCGAGATTAGGAAGAAAGCAGAGAAAGGAAAGACGAAGAAAGAAAGAAGAAGAAGAAGCAAAGAAGAAAGAAGGAGAAGAAGCAGCAGAGGGAGGAGGGCGGACGAGGAGGAAGAAGAAGAAGAAGATGAAGAAAAAGAAGTTGAGGGAGGAGGAGGAGAGGAGAGAGGAAGGGAGGGAAGGAGGAGAGAGCGAGGGAGAGAGGAGGATGAGGGAGAGAGGAGCCGAGAGAGAGAGAGGAGAGCAGACGAGGGGGGAGAGAGGGGAGGAGAAGCAAGAGAGGGGAGGGGCCGAGAGAGAGGGAGGAGAGAGAGGGAGAGTCGGAGAGGGAGAGGGAGAAGAGAGAGAGGAGAGGAGGAGAGAGAGGACATGAGAGGGAGAATCGGACGGGAGGGAGGGGATGGATCGGAGAGGAGGAGAGGGAGAGTGAGGGGACGAGAGAGAGAGAGGGAGGGGGAGGGAGTGAACGGGAAGGGAGAGAGAGGGAGAGAGGAGAGAGGGAGCAGAGAGATGAGAGGGAGAGGGGAGGGGGGGGGAGAAGAGAGGGAGAGAGAGGGCGAGAAGAGAGAGGAAGACGAGAGGAGGGAGGGGAGGGAGAAGGAGGGAGGGAGAGAGGAGCGACGAGAGAGAGAGGAGAGAGGACGAGGAGAGAGAGGGGGAGAGGCGGTAGAGATGAGAGAAGGGAGGGAGGGGGAGAAGAGGGGGAGGGAGGAGGGATGGGAGAGAGAGAGGGGGGAGAGAGAGAGTAAATGGAGGGAAGGAGGGAGGGAGAGAGAGAGAAGGAAGTAAGGGAGGGGAGGAGAGGAGAGTGAGAGAGGGGAGGAGGGAGTGGGAGGAGGGAGGGCTCGGAGAGGGCGAGCAGGGGAGAGGGAGGGAGGAGGAAGAGGGGAGGGAGGAGAGAGGAGGGAGGGGGCGAGGGAGGCGCGGGAGAGAAGGGGAAGGGGAGGAGGAGAAAGCGAGACGAGCAGTTGGGAGGGAGAGAGAGAGGAGATGAGAGAGGAGGGGCGAGTGGGGAGGGAGAGAGAGAGCTGGAGAGGGAGGGGGGGGAGAGGGGGAGAGAGGGAGGAGAGGAGGAGAGAGAGAGAGAGAGAGGGACGGGAGGGAGGTGAGGGAGGGGAGATCGAAGAGAGAGGAGAGAGGTGGAGAGAGAGAGAGGAAGAGAGGGAGGGAGAGAGGGGAGACGAGAGGGCGGAGGGGAGGGCAGAGGGCGGGAGGGAGGAGAGGAGTGGAGAGAGAGGAGAGGGAGGGGAGGACGCGGCACGGGAGGGGGAGGAGAGAGAAGGCAGAGAGGGAGGAGGAGGAGAGGAGAAGGGAGGGGAGAGAGGAGGAGAAGAGAGAGGAGAGGCGAGAGAGAGAGAGAGATTCGAGAGGAGCGCGGGAGAGGGGAGAGGAGGGGGACGAGGAGGAGAAGAGGGAGAGGAG
>JADBJO010005789.1:65000-67500 GCA_016801955.1 Conus betulinus | reverse complement strand
ACACACACACACACACACACACACACACACACACACACATTTGCGCGCGCGCGCACACACACACACACACACACACACACACACACACACACACACACACACACACAAGCACACACATATACACACATATGCACGCACACACAAATGCACATGAAGGCACACACACATGCACAGACACACACAGACACACACACACACACACACAACACACACACACACACACACACACACACACACACACGCACGCACGCACGCACGCACGCACGCACGTACACACACACACACACACACACACACACACACACACACACACACACACACACACACACACACACACACACACACACACGCACGCACACACACACATCACATAGAAACTGTCTTCTTGGTTTGAACGTAAAGTCCCTTCATCAACTGAAGACTGGAACTTGCACGTAACGACTTTTTGTTCTTCAGATTTCTTTGGATCCTCCGTTAGATTGTCTGTACACTGCCACGTGCGGGCTGGCAACAATACCCGTTTGGAGAAGGCTATCAGAGAAGCATCCAGCTAACCTCCAGAGAACATCTGAAGAAATCCCCCGAACACATTTCGCTACATCATGGAGGGGACAGGAAGACTGCAAGATGGAAAGTTGCTGGGGGTTAATTCCAGTTAACCGACAATCCACAGGGAGCAGTCACTGTCAAGTCGTCAAGAGGCAACCCACCGGAGGCGACACTGCACTGCTGCTGAGTCACTTCGGTGGGTTCAGTGGCGCCTGTTCTGATCTAACATACGCAGGACACCACCTACTGAGCCCCCTACTGACGACAATAATTGCTTAGTCGCGGAGCCGGCGTCCGGTGACCCCGACGGAACCAAACCAAAGCCACAGACGTGGAGAGGACATCGAAATGAGGTCACCATGAGAGCAGGGCATGAAGGGCCACAGAATTTGAGACTTTTTTTTTTGCTGATGATCGATGAGGATGAGGATGATTAAGATGATGCTACGGATTTCCATTTCGGTCTGAGACTACATGACAGGGCTGTACTCTACGCTTCCTTTCATAATATATCCCCGGCGTCAACCAGGCCGAGAGATACAGACACCTGCAGTGTTGGTCAGGAAATTTGAGCAACACTCTCAGAAACGCATCCATTAAGTGGATGAAACTCGACTGTGTGGTCCCAGTCTTCCCAACTGAGTCCGCAGCAAACTCAACTCTGGATAGGAGCGGTCCAGAAAAAACCCACATGACTGATGATGGATTCGAACCCACGACCTCCCAGCCGGGAGTCCGCGACGCTAACCACTTCGCCACGGCGGCTGGTGTAAGCTTCTTTTCTGTTGGGCATTACCAAAAAAAAAAAATAAAAAAAAAAAAATAACACAAACAACAACAACAACAAAAACCCACGTGATATGATAAGGCTTAAGCCCTCTTGTTTTGTTGCATTGGGATCACATGTATCGCTCCGGCATAGACCGTTACACAAGGCAAATTAACCTAACTTGATGGTTCTTGGGGTAGCAAATACTTAGAACATTTATTGCTGGAAGAACAGAGCGAGTTTTCAAGCCGTAAAAATCCAATCCTACTGTTGGTTCGAACACACACGACTGTTATCGCTACAGAAAAAATCTAAATATTTGACTATTAGTGGCTCGAGCTGTTATACTTAACCATAAAAAGCACGAAAGAAAGACACCACACGTTATTCTTCCAAATAGTTTAATATTACATGCAAACCTACTGTGTGACGCTACTCAAGATATTGGACTACATCACCATTTCACCGTCAGAATTCTTCTTCATCACAGACTCTTTCTCGAATGCTTTGGACAACAGCAGCGACGATCATGGCCGTCTTCTGTTGATGCCCCTTCTCCGGTTCTTTCTAAGCGATGGTTTGGAGACCGTGGGCCAATACTTCATCCCTGTCAGTCTGGCGGCCATTCTGTTCACTGCAGCTTTCAGAGATAATCTGGTGACAGTTTCAGCCAGAATATCCTACAGTGTTTGATCAGGAACTTTGAGAAGCACTCTCGACGGAGCTTCTTAAGGGGTGAAGGGGGAACGACTTTTGATTCTAACTTTCTGGAACTGGAATTGACTGCATGATAGGAAACTGGCGAAAGAAGACGTTGAAATAAAGGGCAATTCATACTGAAAGACACTAATGAATCTGGAAGAAATATCATGGTGGTGAAGGGGAGTGAGAGAAAGAAAAGAAAGAGGAGAGAGAGGAGAGAGAGAGAGAGAGAGAGAGAGAGAGAGAGACAGACAGACAGACAGACAGGCAGGCAGGCAGACAGACAGACAGACAGACAGACAGAAGACACAGACAGAGAATTTTTTATTGAAAGTGGCCAATAGCCCTCCTGTCAAGGGTGTAGGAACGGAATTATTAACAAAAGCGACACTAATATAGTACAGAAACTATGAATGGAGAAAATTACACATGCATCCATTCATTAATTCAAATGATAATGATATGTCAGTAACGGACTCT
>JADBJO010005789.1:57500-60000 GCA_016801955.1 Conus betulinus | reverse complement strand
CATCGTGCAGGCTACAGCGCGGAGAAGAAGGGGGAGAGGGTGAGAAGAGGTGAGGATGAAGAAGAGGCAGACAGGAGAGGAGGTGGGAGGATTGTGCGTGCTTCTCTCCTTCGCCAGGTCTCGGGGGGACCAGAGAGAGAGAGAGAGAGAGAGAGAGAGAGAGAGAGAGAGAGAGAGAGAGAGAGAGAGAGAGAGAGAGAGAGAGCCACCACTAAAGGAGGGACAGTGCTGGGAAATCATCAGTGGTGTCTCAACTACTATTACCCGGGGCTACAGGACAGACAAGAGGCAAGGCATTACCTATATTCTGTACACTCCTTTTGATACATTTCTTTTTTTGAACTTTCACTATGTTTTTTTGCACCAAAATGAGACTCTCCACCTACCCACTCACACACACACTCTCTCTTCTCTCTCCCTCTCTCTCTCTCTCTCTCTCTCTCTCTCTCTCTCTCTCTGAGTACCTTTTCAAACTGAATTTTTCTACAGTGACATAAACTGATTCTGTTTATAACCACTCCAATGACACGGGCTATGGCCTATTCTTTATATCTTTCAGAGTTCAGAGTTCTCTCTCTCTCTCTCTCTCTCTCTCTCTCTCTCTCTCTCTCTTCTCTCTCTCTCTCTCTCTCTCTCCCTCCCTCCCTGCCCTCCTCTCTCTCTCTTCTCTCTCTCTCTTTTCTAACCCCTTTTGAAAAAAAAAGATTAACCAAACCTTGCATTTGCGCGCACCTATTCTTATACGTGGCTACGATGTGACACGCAACAAAGTATTATTCAATAAAGTATGCATGATAATTATCACAGAGCTCTGTATCACGGTATTATGCATGCCCGGGTGACATCTAGCAGTGTGTATAGAGATGCAACAGAGTGTGTTCATATTCCACACGCGCTTAGTGACATTGCTACCACACACTATATTCTGGCGCCATCAAACACGTTCGCGTCCATATCTCTGTGTGTAAGGTCAGCCAAGGGCTCATGATCAGTATCCCATGGCCAGCCACTCTCGATTCTCTGTCAGATTCGGCTTGTTTATATCCATTCTGTCAACCACGGATGTCGGAGAACTGCAAGATGAACTCGGGTACCCAGACATATTTTTATTCATGATTGTCAAACAGCAGACTGATGGTTGGTGCCGTTTTTTGCTGAGAAGTGCATGTGTGTCTGGGGGTCTGGGGGAGGGAGGGAGAGGGAGGGAGGGAGAGGGGAGAGAGAGGAGACAGACAGACAGACAGACAGAAAGACAGACAGAGATAGTCAGAGGGAGAGAGAGAGAGAGAGAGAGAGAGAGAGAGAGAGAGAGAGAGAGAGAGAGAGACAGACAGACAGACAGACAGACAGATAGACAGAGAGACAGACAGAGAGACAGACAGTCAGACGGGGGGGGGGGGGGGGGGGAGAGAGAGAGAGAGAGAGAGAGAGACAGACAGACAGACAGAGAGACAGACAAACAGACAGAAAGGGGATTGAGGGAGAGAGAGAGAGGGAAGGAGACAGAGAGACAGACAGAAAGACAGACAGACAGAGACAGAGAGGCAGAGAAACTGAAAGACAGACAGCGACACAGACAGACAGAAAGACAAACAGACACACAGAGACTGAGAGAGAGAGACAACGACAGAGATCTTCGCTTGCTGAAAGGGTGACAGATAACCCGAATAAAAACCTTCTGGGCAAAACACACCAGAAAAGCATTATCACGCCGTCGTGCTGTAAAGAACAATGGAAACTAATGGAGTTTGTGGAAACTAATGGAGGTAGCGGAAACTAATGGAAGCGGAAACTAAATGAATGAGTCACTGAGAGAAACAGAGCTCAATAGACAGACAGAAAAACAAGGGAAAAACAGACAAGTGGCGACAGAGACAGGGATTCATGCAGAGCGATAAGAAAACAGAATTTAGTGTGTCAGAAGGGGGAAAAAGGGGGGGGGGGGGAGGTGTGTGGACGGGGACGAGAGGGGGTAAAGAGAGAGCACACACTAATGGAGACAAACCGAGAATTGTCTCAGACACCTTTTTTTTTTTTACAAATCAAAAACCCTAAACAAAATTCAATGACTCAGAATGAAGCTTTCCCGCAACTCGCTGATGTCATGCGTTAGCCTGATGAATGATCTGATTTTCATTGTTGTTGTCAGCAACCCAGCTGCTTCTCCACGTGTAATCGAACGTGCGTCAGTCCCAGCACTTCCAGCTGCGAACTTTCCAGGTCCTGCCACCGAGAGGTTTGCTTCCACTGTCAGCTGTTCACCGTATACTGTGACTGGGGTGTAACAACTGACAAACCTCTCAGAAAAGGTATTGATTCCCAAATCTCTCTCTCTCTCTCTCCCCTCTCTCTTCTCTCTCTCTCTCTCTCTCTCTCTCTCTCTGTGTGTGTGTGTGTGTGTGTGTGTGTGTGTGTGTGTGTGTGTGTGTGTGTGTGTGTGTGTGTGTGTGTGTGTGTCCGTCTCTCTCTCTGTCGTAGTTCTTTAGTTTAACGTCTATTC
>JADBJO010005789.1:47500-50000 GCA_016801955.1 Conus betulinus | reverse complement strand
GGCTACTGCTATGTCTTGCAGTATTTGTCAGAAAATAACAGTAGCATTTATCATTGACGTTAGTTAAAAAAAAACAGCATTGGAAATAAAAAAAACACACCCTTACGCATGTGAAAAGTCACAGAGAGAGAGAGAGAGAGAGAGGGGGGGGGGGAGAGGAAGAGAAAGAGACTGACAGACAGACAGACAGACAGACAGACAGACAGACACAGAGATGGGTGAAGTTGGTGTGTGCGTGTGTGTGTGTGTGTGTGTGTGTGTGTGGGGGGGGGGGGGGGGGGGGGGGGGGGCGGGGGGGGGGGGGGGGGAGGGGGGGGGGGGGGGGGGGGGGGGGGGGGGGGGGGGGGGGGGGGGGGGGGGGGGGGTGGGGGGGGGGGGCGGGCTGAGAGGGCAGGGCTGGCTTAAAGTTAGTGAGAGCTGTAAGTGTAGGGGCGGGAGAGGATGGTGGGATGAAGAACTTTACGACGTGCTGTTTCACCAGCCAGCAAAGAGAAGAAGTCCACGAAAGAAACATTTCAACGAAAAGTACCCCCAAGACAACCGCATCCAACATTCCCTCCGGTCGGGACATTAACCGCATCTTCCTCGAAGCCATGGAAGACATCTGACACTCCATGAAAAAAAGGCTTTTCTGTCTAGGAACTCAGTAGCTGCTTTCTCCCATCTCCTCTGGATACTGCTAAGACTGGTATAGCACTCTAAACCCGTTACGAATTCTGTGGGTGAAGATCACAAGATGGTATCTGAGTCTTTGTTCTTGTCTTGAGGGGAAAATACTCCTTAAAGAGCTCTAATGTGAGTTGTGTTCAGTCTTTGTCTAACAGAATACTTAGGTGTTCTTGTTAGAAATTGGGGAACTGAATGATATGCGGTCTTTGGAATGAACCCTGCATAATGAACTGTGTTTGTGTGTGCATGCGTGGGTGCGGCGCGCGCGCGCGCGCGCGCGTGTCGCGTGTGTGTGTGTGTGGGTGTGTGTGTGTGTGTGTGTGTGTGTGTGTGTGTGTGTGTGTGTGTGTGTGTGTGTGTGTGTGTGTGTGTGTGTGTGTTTAAAAGTTGACTGATGATGATGATGATGATGATGATGATGATGATGATGATGATGATGCCATGGGGTCCCTTTCCGGTCTGAGACTGCATGAGAGGGCTGTCTTCTACTCTTCTACACTTAAATTCATAATATATCCCGGCGTCAACCAGGCCCAAAAGATACTTATCTGCGGTGTTGGTCAGGAAATTTGAGCAACGCGCCCACAGACGTCATCCAAGCGGATGGAACTCAACAATGTGTGATTTCACACTTTGCGATTGAGCCCTTAGCAAACTCAACTCAGAGTAGAAGTCGACCAGGGCAGAAAAATTTCCACCAAAAAATGGCTCTAATGGAAATTTAAATTCACGACCTCCCAGCCGGGAATCTCCATCGCTAACCACTGAGCCATGGCAATCCCACAAAAAGCTGGCATCCTCGGATACTGTGATTGATCACAGCCTGAGTTAACCTTGCCTTGTTTTAAGTATCTGATCGCAACTCACAAACACTTCATTAATCCTCTCTCGTTTTCAGTATTTGATCACGGTCTGCAAAAGTGAGCCTTTTTTGGTGTATTGTTTTTCATCACACGGCTCACAACAATATCACTCCTTCATTGCGTAAGGTACGTTAATGCTGCTTATAGCCCAGCCGACCGCAAAGGTCAACCCACAAGTCTTTACAATAAAGTTCACACAACCTTTTTTTTTTCGAAATACACATTCTACAAACACACCGGAAAATCCTGGGAAGAATCTTAGATCAGATGAAAAATGTTAACCTCTTTAAGAGAAGTTGAGTTAACCTCTTTTAGAAATTAAATATGAAATGAGGCAGGGACAATAAATAATAAACAATAAACAAGTAGGGTGACTCTCCTTTGGAGTTATGTTTTCTTGTGGGAGCACGAGTTACCCTACTTGTTTACTCTTTCAGAAATTCAAAGGTTGACGTCAGGTGGGACATCTCCGAACCAGGTCTTCATGGAGTCTGCTGTAAAGTGTTAATGTTTCACATCATGCAAGTCCCAACTCTCTGAAAGAATGTGTTTCTCTGTGAGTGGCACACACTGTATGTGATGAGAGCTCACAAATGTTAACCCATCCCTGTTTACTATATTTGATAACAACCCGTATAAGTTAACCTTCTACTGTGTAACTTGTTTGATGACAACATGCATACGTTAACCTTACCCCTGTACTGTGCATAGGTCACAACCCCCTCCCTACCCCAAATACCTCCCCTACCCCTTTTTTTTTTATTCGGGCCATGAGTAACAACATCAAAAAGTAACAACATCGAAATAACAGCCTTTCTCTCAATTTTGTGGAACATACCGGTGGCATCTAGTGATTTAACCAGGCACCCCATCAATTAACATTTCAAAGATTAAAACAGCCATGTATTTTTTTTCTAATTTGAAATGAGAGAAGGCCGGAATTGTCACACGTGATTTTACTGATGGAC
>JADBJO010005789.1:32500-40000 GCA_016801955.1 Conus betulinus | reverse complement strand
AGAGTACAGACCACTGTTTCCGCGCGCACATTTTTAGTTTTCCAGCAAGTTTGGACACACCCGCTTGTCTGTGCCTTTCTGAGCTCGTGTCTCACTCAAAGAAATTCCGACATATGGAGAGAGGGGAAGATGAGGCATCATGACAAGTATGGCACAGAGAAGTGTGTGACGCCCCCCCAAGTGAGATGTGTGGTGTGTGTGTGGTGTTGAGAGTTGTGGAGGTGTGTGTGAGAGAGGGTTGCGGCGTTCGAGGTGCGTGGACGGTGTTTGAGCGAGGAAGTGTAGCGTGAGCTTGAGAGACGTGCGTTGAGAGCGAGGCGTTGGCGTGTGTCCGTGCGTGCGTTTCGTGCCGCGGTGTGTCGTGTGTGTGTGTGGCGTGTGTTCGGTGTGTCGTGTAGAAAGTTGTGTAACAAAATGTGTGTGAAGTACTGTGTTGTGACAAACGTGTGTTGTGTGTGTGTGTGTGTGTGTGGTGTGTGTGGGTGTGTTGTGTGTGTGGTGTTGTGTCCGCGTGTGTGTGTGTCGTGCGTGCGTGCGCGTGTGCGTGATGTGCGTGCGTGTAGCCAATGCGCGAAAGGGTTATGGTGTGTGTTTGTGTCTGTTGTGTGCGACTTAGATTTTCCTTTTTTTTTTGTTTCCTCAAAACACAGGCCATGAAAGACGTGTCTGACGCCGCAACGCCGAGCGCGCGCGCGCACGCGCACGCGCACACACAACACACACAACACACCACACAAACACACACACACACACACAACACACACACCACATGCACACCCACCAACACGCACACACACACACATACCACACGCAAACACACACACACACACACACATGCACACACACACATCACCACACACACACACACAACCCCACACACACACAACCACACGGCATACAGCCCAACCACACTAACACAGAGGAGAGGGAGAGAGACTAGGAACGACAGAGAGAGAGAGAGAGAGAGAGAGGAGATAGAGAGGATTGAGAAGAGGAGAGAAGAGGGGAGGGAGAGAGAAGAGAGAGAGAGAGAGAGACTAGTCGGAGAGAGATGAGAGAGGAGAGAGAGATAGCATGTACACAGTATTTTTTCACAACGTTTTGAAACTCGATAATTCCGCTTTGCTTTGCTTTCAGAGCGCACGTCTCCCCAAGATTGTCCGGATAAAAAAAAAATGTGATATTGCCGTCTTGTGCATTTGACAAGTTCGGACACAAAAGGGGTGCGTGTGTGTGTGTGTGTGGTGTGTTGTGTGGTGTGTGTTTGTGGTGTGTGTGTGTGTGTGTGTGTGTGTGTGACGTGTGGTTGTGTGTGTTGTGGTGTGTATGTGTGTGTGTGTGTGTGCTGTGTGTGTGTGTGTGTGTGTGTGTGTGTGTGTGTATGTTTGTTTGTCGCGCGCGCGCGCGTGTGGCGCAAACAAAGAAAAAAAAAAAATTCCCTTCCCTGTAGACATTCACATTCAAAGAACAAAGAACACTTTGAGGCTTTGCAAAACTAGCACAAAGCGATGCCAGCTCACACACCAACAACAAACAGCAGGCTGGAACTTTCCCTCCTTTTTTTTAGAATATTTTTTTCCTCCTTTGCTTGATTGTGCTCTTCTGGTGGCCTCGCTCATCTACATGTTTGTTTGCCAGCGGACGTGAACACACGGGCCACCTGACGCTTTTGTGCTCTGTGGAATCAATGGTTTTCAGAGTTAAGTTCCTTTTCTTGTTGAATACTTTTACACTTTTTTCCCCTTTTCTCAGCATCCATAACTTTCTTGTTTTTTCCCCTCAACATCGCATTCCCATAAACTCTTTCCCTCTTTCCACTCCGCTTTTACTCTTCTCCTTCTTCCTGTCGTGACACTCTTCCCCCTCCTCGTTGTGCTCTCTCGGTCGGCAAGTGGGTCTTTCTTCCGTCCCCCCCACACTTTCACCACAGCCCCCACCACCCCCCCCACGCCCACCCAACCCCCCACCACCCCCCCCCCCCTCTTCTGTCCTTTTCGTGATCATGCCAGCGACTGCTGCTTTTATTATTTTGATTTATTTTTTTTTTTTTTTTTTTTTTTTTTTTTTCCTTTCCTTTTTGACTTTTGCTTGATCTTTTTTTTTCCCAATTTTTTTTTTTTTTTTCCAGACACAGAACTGGATGTTAACACAACACCAGGCAACAACACACAACAAAACAAAACCAAAAAACAACGCACTGATTCGCGCATGCATAAATGCTTCTGGAAATTAGATTCTCTCTCCTCTCTCTCCTCTCTCTCTCCTCTCTCGAGGGGTTTCTTTCTGCCTTTCCTCTCTTCCTCTCTTTTCTCTCTCTCTCTCCCTCTGTCATTTGATGGAGAGTGAAATCCAGCAAAATTGCCTTGTTATGTTCTTTGATTCATGATGTCTAATTATAACCATTTTCATAGTTTTAGCTTTCTTCACTTGGCACTCACCCATGCCATTTTGGCAAAAGGCTGCTTAAGACAAAAAATGCACTTGCTTGTCAGTTACTACTCAGAACCACTACATTGGCATCAATCGTTGTCATTAGGAGTACCACCCAGACCAAATACCAACTACCCCCACACCACCCCCCCGCCTCGCTCTCTCTCCCACCCTCATCTCCCCTCCTCCTCTCTCTCTCTCTCCTTCTTCCCTACTTCTCGTCCTCACTCCTCTTCCCTCACTCGCTCCGCTCTCTCCGCTCGAGTCTGATACTGTTCGTATGAACCTTTTCTGTCAATAAGCGCTCTGTTCGAAAGTATCTCCTGTAGAACCAGATTCCCTGCGTTTCATTACAAACTTTCCAGAGACCATGTGGCACACTGCGGATAAACGCATCGACATGTTAATTCCCAGAACTGCCGATTTTAAAAACAAAAACCAGGAGACAGGCTGGCAGCAATATCTACCTTTGGCTGGCACTTCAACAGGCATCACCTTGCCACAAGAGAACCTGAAATCAGACTGGCTTGACAGAACACAGTAAAGCACGTTAGCTCAGATGTGCAGAAGCAGATCAGAGTGTGCTTTTGAAAAAGGTAGGTAGGTAGGTAGGCTGAAAGAGAGAGAGAGAGAGAGAGAGAGAGAGAGAGAGAGAGAGAGAGAGGAGAGATGAGAGGGGAGAGGCAGAGAGGCAGAGAGACAGAGAGGCGGAGAATGGTGTAGAGAGCAAAGCAGACTTTGTAAATAGCGTGGACGAGTGCCATGACACTCTTTTGTATAAGGTCTTAAATGTTAAACCGGACCGGAGCACCATGGCTACAGCGTGCTAAAATCTCTCCATGTCTTCTCGGTCCACGTTATAGCTTTCATTTTAATTTGTGTTTCATCCTTACACCTGTATTTCTTATACGCACACACTCGTACACGTACACACACACACGCGCGCACACACACACACACACACACACGCACGCACACACACACACACACACACACACACACACACACACGCATATATATATATATATATATATATATATTATATATATATATATGTGTGTGTTTGTGTGTGTGTGTGTGTGTGTTGTGTGTGTGTGTGTGTGTGTGTGTGTGTGTGTGTGTGTGTTTGGTGTGTGTGGAGAGAGAGAGAGAGAGAGAGAGAGAGAGAGAGAGAGAGAGACAAACAGATATATCTATATCTGTCTGTCTGTCTGTCTATATTACATGTCTGTCTCTCTAGTCATCTATCGATCTGTCTAACTAGTACCATTATCTTTCTCAAAATGACAAGATTATTTCGATTCACAGCTTCGTAGCTGTAGCCAGCCCCTCCGGCCGCTGGGTCATAACACCACCTTGACAAACCTGAAATTGAAAAGATGATGTCTGTTCATGTGGCGTCACATGCTGCCTTCACAGCGTCTGAAATTTATTGATGGTTTCTCCCAGACTTTAACAGCAGCGCGTAAGCACAAGCACGCTTGTACAGCCAAGAGACATTGGACTTTCGTACACATTTACATGTTGTTAAAGGGAGCTACAAAAGACTTTAGGGGCTTGATGTTTGTGTTTCCGTCCTTTCAAGCGTTTGAAGACATGTCAGCCAAAGCAATTACATAGCGTATTGATTTCTCCTGTTTTTTTGTGTGGGATACCAGCCACAACAGGCATGGAGATGTTAGACATCTGTACCGTTGATAGAATGGAAAGTGGTACGAAGTCTGAGCTCCAGCTACACAACACCAATTTTTTTTTTCCAAGTCGATTTCCTGCATTGATTGTTCCTGGCCGTTTATGAGTTCAGATGTTGAACACACACACACACACACACACACACACACACACACACACACACACACACACACACACACACACATGCACGCACGTATGCATACATATGAGATGTACGATCGCACTCTTCCATCATGGGTGTCTAGGATCTGCATTTTTTTTCTCTTGACCCCTAGCATCAGCAGCGTTGCATTGTGACTATATCATGAAGTAAAATAACATGGATGAGTCAGCTGCAGTATGTCGATTTATAACGACGCTGAATTCACAATGTCGCATATACCAAGTCCTGCTGTGGACTTCTTGGCATAACTGATCTGAAAAGAAGCAAATCTGAACGCGTGTGTATCAAGTTAGCCACAGCAGCTGCAGGAAAACATACCTAACGACTATTTACCAGGCAGGCTTCATGCAATAATATTCCTTACATTGTTTTTAACATACTTACTCCCTGATGTTCCTAAAAAAAAAAATCCCCAAACCCACAGATGAAAAGTGATACCGCAAGAACATTTAGCTCAGAGATCCTATGATAAACAATGAAGTCAACAATGGGATGCTCTGACAACCTGGCCGTCCATTGTCGAAAAGGAGAAAAACATAAAACAGTATGAGTCTTGTTTCAGATCATCAGCTTGCCAGAAACCATCCTACCGGTAACAGTGCCAGGAGTGATGACAAAGCTGTCAGAAGAGGCGGGGGGAGACAAGGTGATGGAGGGGACCGGCATGTCGTTTGCCAGACCTCTGAGGACCAGCGGGGTCCCAACAACAACTACCTGTGGTTACGGAACAGACAGGAGGCAGGACAACTCCCATCTTCCATTATATTCTCCTGGTGACGTTACTCTCATACTCCATATTCTCGCTCCTCCGAGCTCGTCTACGCCCAAATCCCCATGGAATGGTCACCAGGGAATAGCAATCAATATCGCCTGGCCATCCACCCTAGGCTATCTTTCAGACTGGACTCGGTTTGGCTTTGTCGTGTAACGCATGGGCAGCACGGGTCCGTATGACGCACTGGGCGACCCGTACAGTTTTATTCATTCATTATCCATTGACTGTGGGAGGGAGTCCTGCCGGCTAAAGACAGCGTTGATCAGTAAAAGCCTAGTGAGGGATGGAAGATTTATAGGAAAAAAAAAGTCACAGAGAGAAGAGAGAGAGAGGGTGGGAGGGACAGACAGAGACAGAGAGAGAGACAGACAGACAGGCAGAGACAGATAGACAGAGAGAGAGAGAGAGAGACAGACAGATGGGTGGCCCCCGCACACACACACACACACACACACACACACACACACACACACACACACACACACACAGAGAGAGAGAGAGAGAGAGAGAGAGAGAGTAGAGAGCGAAAGAGAAAGAGAAAGAAAGAGAGAGAGAGAGAGGAGAGAGAGAGGCCAGGTAGACTGACATGCTCAGAAGGGTAGGGAACAGGTATAAACAGAAGGAACACTAAAATGGAGAGAAATGGGGAAACGAAACAAAGCGAAGCAATACAAAAAACTTTTTTTTTTTCCTTTGGGGGTGGGGGGAGGGGGAAGGGGGGGGTGTTGTCTTAAGCTACAACAAAGTTCAACAACTTTGATCGAAACCTTCCTGCAAGATAAGGATTTAAATTTGTCAGGCTGTAATGAAGGATCTGGCTGCCACTAGGCTCTACAATTCAGCTGCTCCAGTGAGGCCGAGCGTCTTTCAAGTACAGTGGCACCAGTTCCTCAAGTCTGGCCAGTGAGTGTTTGTTTGTTTGTTTGTTTGTTTTTTTTCAATTCTAGTATTCTCAGCATTGATTGCTTGTGTGTGTGTGTTGTGTGTGTGTGTGTGTGTGTGTGTGTGTGTGTGTGTGTGTGTGTGTGTGTGTGTGTGTGTGTGTGTGTGTGTGTGTGTGTGGTGTGTGTGTGTGTGTTGTGCGTGTGTGTGTGTGTGTGTGTGTGTCTGTGTGTGTGTGTGTGTCTGTGTGTGAAAGACAGAAAGGAAAGGAAGAGAGAGAGAGAGAGAGAGAGAGAAGAGAGAGAGAGAGAGAGAGAGAGAAACAGAGAGAGAGAGAGAGAGAGAGAGACGAGAGAGAGAGAGAAACAGAGAGACAGTCAGGATGAGAGACAGAGACAGAGAAACAGAGAGAAAGGATGAGGAGGAGGGAAAAAGGTGGAGACAAACCACGAATGTACTATCTATTTCATTTCATGGAGCTGAAGAATCATCTCGTATTCAAATTATCATACGCATGCGTAATGCGCCAATGAAACAATACCAAAACGCTAGTTAAACTTGTTCACATATATTTATTATATAAGTTTATTTTTTATTTTTTTTTGTTGTTTGTTGTTGTAATTTACTTAATCATCTTCGAAGTGATGCACATCCCCTCCAACTCTCTCTCTCTCTCTCTCTCTCTCTCTCTCTCTCTCTCTCCTCTCTCTCTCTCTCTCTCTCTCTCTGATTAATCCTCTGCTCTCCTTCCTACCTGTTCCACTAGTCATCCATTCGTTTTGGTCTCCATTTTACATCGATACATCCAAGACCAGTACCTTAAGAATGGGTTACGAAACAATATATATATATATATATATATATATTATTCACTTTCTTTTTATGCATGGATAAATGTTGTGTGACTCGCCGGCCAGTTGACTCACCACCACTGAGGAAGGCAGTAAAGCCGAAAATTTTGGAAATCTTTTTATCTTGTCTGTTGTGGTTTTTAAACTCTCTGTTTTATATATATATATATATATATATATATATATATATATATATATATATATATATATATATATATATATATATATGTATGTATGTATGTATGTATGTATGCACCCACCACTACGCGCAACACACATTGTATCTCACATGCCCCGCGGCCCTCGCCATCTCCTCAGCATCTCTCAGCGTGCTGCTGTGTTACGCCTGACCTTTTCTGGTTACCACAAGCCATCATCAAGAGGATATGGCTTGGAACTTTATTTTGTGGCCACAGGGAAGAGTAGGAGAGGGAGGAGGAGGAGGAGGAGAAGGAGGAGGAGGAGGAGGAGGAGGAGGAGGAGAGGAGGAGGAGGAGGAGGAGGAGGAGAAGGAGGAGGAGGAGAAGGAGGAGGAGAAGGAGGAGGGCAGAAGAAGAAGAAGAAGAAAAAGACAACAACAACAACAAGGTGAAGAAGAAGGAGGAGGAGGAGGAGGAGGGGCAGGAGGAGCAGGAGGAGGTAAAGGAGGATAACAAACGAGGAGGAGAGAACAAAAAAAAATATGAAAAAACACAAGAACAACAACA
>JADBJO010005789.1:10000-22500 GCA_016801955.1 Conus betulinus | reverse complement strand
ACTGGCCGAGGCACGGGAGCATGGGGACCCTGAACAGTATAACCAACTGACTTGCTGAACAACTACCAGCTGACCGACTTGTCTAGCACCAGCCAACAAACTAAGCAACCAACAAAAATGATGAGTCAATCAACTGATTAACAGATCCGCCAGCCACTTCATTAACCAGTGTATCTACTGACGGGGCTGTCCTACCAGCCAAGTAGCCAGCTTCCCAACTGATTGATCGGCTCTACGTGACAACCCACCAACCAACCGACCAGCTGATTGAGCGACTACTAAACAATATCTGGCCAAGCGATTGAGTGACCCTACCCGCCACCTCAACACAACAATCACCAACCAACTAATGACAACCAAGTGACTGACCGGCCCACCAGGCAACATACCAGCTAACCACCCGACTAACTCACCTACTAGTCAATTAACCAGGCAGCTGACTGATCGATCAACAAGCCTGCTCATCAACTTAACAATCAAAGACAAAAACAAATTAAAAAAATAAAACACGGTAAAAAGAGCAACGGTATTTAAAAAAAAAGTAAACAGAACACATTCAGACACATAAACACACGCATATAGAGAAACGTAAATGCGCGCGCGCACACACACCACACACACACACACACACACACACACACACACACACACACACACACACACACACAACACAAAACACACATACACCAGACATCCAGCGAGGAATTTGTGTGTGGCGGCGACGTGATCATGGAAAGGAGAGAGGAGAGAGAGAGGAGAGAGAGAGAGAGAGAGAGAGAGAGAGAGAGAGAGAGAGAGAGAGAGAGAGAGAGAGAGAGAGAGAGAGAAGCGAGAGAGAGCGAGAGTGGAGAGAGAGAAGCCGGAGTGGAGTCGAAAGCAGAGAGAGGAAGGAACAGAGGAGAGGAGTTGGGCAATGGAGGGAAAAGCAGGGAATGTCACTATCATGAAAGGACATCCAATCACCACGATACATTATGCAGCCTTAGAGAACTGAGATCTGACACATTTTACCGTTCCCAGTGCAACAGGGGTCTGCTGTTTCGTTCTTGACCTTTCTGCGGGTATCTAAAGGCTAATCAAACGTTAATGACATGGGTATCACGGAGTGAACCAAGGCACAGGGGATTTTAATCCCCATCAGGTAGACAGCATGGATTAGGTCACCCAGCCGCGCGCCACACAGGCATGGACATCAACACAGAACCCATCCATTCATCCACCCCAACCACCACCTCCATCGTACCTCCCTCCCATCCCCTCTCCCCCACCTCCCAGCCCACACACAGACACTCTCCAAGCCCCCATCTACGCGCATGCACAAACACAGACACACACAGACACACATACACATACACACACACACCCACGCACGCACGCAAACACACACACACACACACACACACACACACACACACACACATGGGTGCATATCACCTCCCCCACCAACGAAAAACGTACGATGCCTCTTTTAATGTCAACCCATTTTTAGGACTTTAGAGATATAACAAAGCGTAAACGGTCATCATCACGAACTTAAAAGAAAACAAACAAACAAAAAAGTCACAGAAATTATAATGGTGAAACGTGACATGCAGTACCCATTCGAATCAACGAAGATATTACTCCACCTTCAAACAAACAGTATTTCACCCTACAAGCAACGCACTTACATACTTCGCGTAATTTCATGAACTTAAATACATTGCGGACACATTCATCAGGCATTTTCCCGAAGAGTTACTTAACAAATCACAAAGATGAAACACCGCGACACACTCAGCCTGTTCCATTTAAATCATATTACAAGACGCACGAATGCGTGTGCAGAGGATGTGCAAGAAAAGTGGAAAGGCTAAGGGTGTGAAGATGATTCATCATGCAACTGAAGCACAGGGTGTGGGTGTGGGGGGTTGTTAGGTGGTAGGGAGATCGGGTGAGGGGAATGGGGAAGAATCCTCGACACAGTCTTCATCTGAGCGCTTTAATTAGCGTCACTGCAGCCCTTCCGAATTTTGTGTGGTGAACAGATAATAGCCTGTGGCTGATTGAGAGCTTAACACGACCCAACGAATGCTTGTCCATAATTAAAACGATTGTTAGTTTCTTCTTCCTTCTTTGATTTCTTTCTTCCTTTCTGTCTTTCTTCCTTTCCTTTTTCCTTTCTTTCTGCTTTCTTTCTTTCTGCCTTTCTTTCTTTACTTTACTTTCTTTCTTTTTTTTGTTCCTTCCTTTCTTTCTTTCCGCTTTCACTCTTTCTTCCTTCCTCCTTTCCTTTCTTTCTTCCTCACTTTCCTTTTCTTTCTTTCTTTCTTTCTTTCCTTTTTCTTCCTTTCTTTTTTTCTTCTTTCTTTCTCTCTTTTTTTCGTCTGTCATCCTTCCTTTCCTTCTTCCTTCCTTCCTTCCTTTCTTTCTATTTTTTTTCCTTTCCATCTTTCAGCCATTCTTTTCTTTTCTTGTAGCAATGATCTGATCTTATTAAAATGGATTGTGTGGATTGAGCCAGGTACTGAAAGATCACAAGGGAAAAGCAAAGGGAAAAAAAAAATTTTCAATCCCAGCTATTCTTGGATCCCAAACATCCGTGCATCAGTTGCCTTTACAACCCATCGTTTTCATAGCTAAATCAAGTATCAAGCCATTATCAACACCCCCTGTGTACAAACGAATCAGTGTTATGTAATTCAGAATCCATCGCGAGCTTCCAACAATAAAGAGTTACGGGTCCCATGGGGTTACGCCCCTTGAGACGACGGCGCTGGAAATCCAGGATCAACGCTCAAAATACGTCATGTGTTTTCTTTTCTTCCAACAATAAAGAGTTATGGGTCTTACAGTAACGTCCCTTCGGGAGGAGCCGGAAATAGAGCATCAATGTCATGCCTCATTGCAGCGTATTTGCCACATCTGCGTGAGGGTTATCTGCATGTGAATGCATGGGTGGGTGAATCGGGTGACCTAATCCATGCTATTTACCCGCTGGGGATCCAAATCTCTTATGCTTTGATTCGCTCTATGATACCCATGTCATTAACGTTTAATTAGCCTCCAGAGGAGATGTCCGCAGAGAGGTCAAGAACGGAACACAAGACCACTGCTGAGCTGGGAACGGTAAATTCGTCAGATCAGCTCTCCAGGCTGATCCAAATCAGAAAGCACGCCATAATGACCTGCATGAATGTCCTGATGGCCCACACAGGGACAAAAAGTTTCGTTTTCCGTTTGAATTCTATCAAAGCCTGGTCGAATATAACTGGGGTTTCCAAGGCTTTCACCGCGTAAAAAAAGCCTACCTCGCCCTTTCGTGGCAAAAAAAAAATTCCACATACAAAAATATATTGCTATGATTATCTATATCAGTTCATAACAAAATGGCTGAGCTATTCAGAACCTAAACCACATACACTCGCCATGCTGTTCTAGGGGGTTGCAAATATACCACTAAATTCTTCACCCTCAGCTGACAAGGGTTAACAAAATGATATGAAAAACGAAATGGCGCCAAACCATGCAAAAACGCACATCAACCATGCAGAAGAATGGATATTGTACACTGGAGATAAAGTGTGAATTCTCGACAGTGTTTGCCATTTCACACACCTGTGTCGCCAACTTCAGTTAACATAAAAAGTGACATGTTATACACTCAGCGAAGAGAAAAAAAAAAAAAAAAAAACAGATCAAGGCCTTCTAGAACACAGAGAGGTGAATGGGTCATAAAGGCAGAAAATTTGTTGGTGACATTGGACAGGTCAAGAGAAAGAAAGAAGAAGGAGCAAAGAAACAAACAAACAAAAAGCATAATCGAAGTTTCACAGAAAGAAGAAAACAATAGCACAGAAATTCCAGAAAAGAAAGGTACGATGTACATAAACGCAGCCCCCCTCCCGACCTTATCACGCCTACACACACACACACACACACACACACACACACACACACACACACACACACACACACACACACACACAGAGCACAACACACACACATACACATACGCACACACCATCCCCGGGAGGAAAACTCCTGTGACCAGAAAACACGCAGAGTAAGGCTTCTGGCAAGCACGGAAAACTGGTAAATGACCCAGCCCTGTGACAGAGAAAACCCGAACAGGTCAGACCCGAGTGGGGCCAATATCCCCCGGAACATCACTAACAGTGTTCTCATCACCCACGACAGCAAACTCTCCATCAGCCTTAGGGAGACAGCGTGCGTGCCTAACGTTAGGTAGAACAGAATTGCGCTGTCGGCCATGGTAGTTATGGGCTATAATCTCAGTGGAGGGATGTTGCGGCTCAAAATGTCACAAATGTACAAAAAGTAACCTACGTTGCGATACAAAATGTCACCTCGTTTCAGAATGTCATTCTGGGTGACACATCTAATGACGTAGTGGTGTCCTCCTGGAGAGATTCTGTCCCGGCAGGTCACGTATTCACGTCTAATGCGGAAGGAATTGTCGTTATTTGTGAACGTACGGTTTGGGATCGGGTCTGATTAGTTGCCCGTATGTATATAAGGGAAAGAAGTGAAGATGAGCTTGCTTAATTGATAACAGTGAAGATGAGCTTGCTTAATTGATAATCACCATCAGAACTGGACTCAGAATCTAAAAAGAATCCTGTAGAAATCAAGTAAAAAGACCAAAGGCCCACCGAAACAGCCTCAGAGCAAAGTCATACAATGTGTGTGTGTGTGTGTGTGTGTGTGTGTGTGTGTGTGTGTGTGGTCCTTGTCGTCGTCGTCGTCATCATCATCATCATCATCATTCATCATCATCATCATCATTTTATCATTAACACGGAGAGAGAGAGAGAGAGAGGAGAGAGAGAGAGAGAGAGAGAGAGAGAGAGAGAGAGTGTGTGTGTGTGTGTGTGTGTGTGTGTGTGTGTGTGGTGTGGTGCGGGTGTGCGTGTGTGATCGTTGTCGTCGTCTGCTGAGGAGATCGCCTTTCTTTCTACATCGCAGTACAAGCATAGTCTGGTGTTTTCAATCATTAGACTTTACCACCATGGCAAAAACTAGTATCGCCACTGATGATAAGATGTAGGCGTTAGATATCAGCATCATCTCCCTACTTGTCCTTTATTTTCTTTATTTTTATACCTATTTCAAAAGCAACGACCGACCGATCAAACCCGACTCCTAAGCCTTACACTGGGTTATAGCAACAATCGGTTCCACAGTGGACAGAAGGATGTGATTCCCGGTGTTAAATCTCACCAAGGCACCGGAGAGACATTTCGTACCGCAACATCAGAACAGAATGCCATCGGGTGACATTCTATTTCAGGGGGCAGTGACAGTTTGAACCGCAACAGAAGACCAGCGTCCTAAACCTGTGATCCTGTGGTTGACTGGGGGGGGGGGGGGGGGGGGGGGGGGGTGAACTTTCATGACTGCGATCAAAAACTGGTTTCTCGTCTGACCTAGCGGCCCACTTGCAGTCACACTGCTGTTAATCACGCCACGGTCTGTATTGTTCCAGAGTTACTGAATATTACCAGCGGCCAGGACACCAATACTGCACACGTTTTCAGCTTTCAACGCAGCTGAGCATTTTGACTTGAGATGGAAATGGAAGTGGGGTAAAAAAAAAAAAAAATTGGTAGCTCCCACACAGATCTTCGAACATCATCCAGTCTCACTGCAACAGGAGTCTACATCTGTCTACATCTACGCCGTTGTCAACTGCTGCAGACTCCACCAGAATCCCTTACAAAAAAAAAAAAAAAAAAAAACTCAGGCGTTTATTCGGATCGTTTGGTTCAGTCAATTCATGTGGTTACAAGCCCAGTTAAACACACAGGCTATGTCAGGCCTCTAAAACGGGTTGAAAGGGACAGAAGAAGAAAGAAGAAGAAGAAGAAGAAGAAGAAGAAGAAGAGAGAGAAGAGAGCGAGAGAGAGAGAGAGAGAGAGAGAGAGAGACAGACAGACAGACAGACAGAGACAGACAGACAGACAGAGACAGAGAGAGAGACAGAGAGACAGAGAGAGAGAAGAGACAGAGAGAGAGAGACGAGAGAGAGGAGAGAGAGAGAGAAGAGAGAGAGAGAGAGAGAGAGAGAGAGAGAGCTGCACGCGTAAACTAGAAAAGATCCGGACTACATTCAAGCGTCAGAGAATCAGCTACGTTTATTCATTCTGGGCTTTGCATGATCATACAACTTTAGATATATCCAACTTGTACGGGGGGAGGGGGGGGGGGAACCTTTCTGAATAAACGCTTCTATAGACGGGTCTTTTTTAGTATTTTGGCATGTAGTGCGTATGTTTCATACCGCGCAAATCTAGCATTCGAAAATGAGGTGATTAGTGGTTAGTGGTGAGTGGTTCGTCGCAGGGTTTGCATCGTGATGCATCTTCATCTTTTAAAATGACATGAGTCAGTATACAATGTGTGAACCGTTGTGCATAACACGCATCGCTCTGTATTTTCCTTGCATTGCACTGTATTTTTTCTTGCACAGCACCGTATTTCCTTACATTGCACTGTATTTATTTGCATAGCACCATATTTTCTTACAATGCACTGTATTTTCTTTGCATAGCACCATATTTTCCTTACATTGCACTGTATTTTCTTTGCATAGCACCATATTTTCCTTACATTGCACTGTATTTTCTTTAAATAGCACCATATTTTCCTTACATTGCACTGTATATTTTCTTTGCATAGCACCATATTTTCCTTGCATTGTACTGTATTTTCTTTGCATAGCACCGTATTTCCTTTACATTGCACTGTATTCTCCTTGCTTTGCACTGCACTTTCTTTGCATACCACACGCACACGCCCACATACAAAGACACACGCATGTATACATACACACATATATGTAGACATAGATATGCAGATACGTGTGTGTGCTCACACAAACCCACAAATCACACACACACACACACACACACACACGCGCGCGCGCGCGCGCGCGCGCGCGCACACACACACACACACACATACACACATCCACACGCATGTGTACATTCACTACACATGCATACCAAAAACAACAAACAACAACAACAAAAAGACAACCAACGTTGGGCAGGCACTCAAGGTCTGACCAGCGCATTGGGCTAATGCGTAGGTCAGACATCTGCTACGTCGTAGCCACGAGACCCTCTTCTCACATTTCTCATGTTAGTTGTTAATTCATTTATTCATCAGCTTAAAATCATGCGTAGTGTGGTCTCAAAACTTAGCGGATGTAGTGTAGCATATATGGACTAGTCCGCACGCTGTGACGCCTCCTTGATGAAACTGAAACTGAAACTTGCATTGCATAACACTATATTTTCTTTGTGGTTTCCAAGAACATTACACGAGACATGGCTTCTGTTTTCTTTGTATTGATGTGGAGGCCCATCTTTCCTGCTTCTTCTGCTACCCGGCACAGCTTCTCTTGTGCGTCTTGCTGTTTGTGAGAGAGAAGCTGATGTCGTCGGCGAAGTCCAGGTCTTCCAGTTGCTTGGTGAAAGTCCACTGGATTCCTGTCCTCTTGCCGTCTGTAGACCGCCGCATTATCCAGAAAACGACCATCAGGAAAATTGTCGGCGATAGTAGGCACCCTGACGGACGCCGATTTTTACATTGAGTCCAAGAACAGATGGGAGGTACTGTTTGAGATAGGGGCGGATTTGGAAAAGTGTGTGCGTGTGTGTGTGTGTGTGTGTGTGTGTGTGTGTGTGTGTGTGTGTGTGTGTGTGTGTGTGTGTGTGTGTGCGCGCGCGCACGCGCGCGCGTTCGGGTGTGTGTGTGTGTGTGTGTGTGTGTGTGTGTGTGTGTGTGTGTGTGTGTGTGTGTGTACCTGTGTACGTGTGTGTGTGTGTGTGTGTGTGTGTGTGTGTGTGTGTGTGTGCGCGCGCGCGCGCGCGCGCGCGTGTGTGTGTGTGTGTGTGTGTGTGTGTGTGTGTGTGTGTGTGTGTGTGTGTGTGTGTGTGTGTGCTCCGTTGTCCCGATTCCTTTGCAAGAGACTTTTTTTAACAGGTCTGAGTAAAAAAATGAAAAAAAAGATCTTTATGCATCTTTTCTGTTGTGGCATTTTTGGTAAGACAGAAAACTCTGAGTGCCTTGAATGCTATCGCGATCAGGAAACCCAGGCAAGAACGATGTTTTAACTGTCAATTTTGTTCAGAGAGAGAGAAAAAAAAACGAATAAAATCAAGCAAAATGCTCCGGGAAAAAAAATCGTTGCTAGAGAGAAAGGGGTCTTTCTTTGGAGGAATTTATTGGGAGGTGAAATTGTTTATCTTCGCTCCAGGACCACGTGGTTAAGCTGTCATTGCAGCTCAGGGAAGGGCGGGAGAGGGGGGTGGGTGTTGGGTGGGTGTTGGGTGTTCGCCCACACAACATTGATTCACACAACTCGTGTGAAGTTTGTGCGATCTGACATCCCTGTGTGAGTGGCAATAAGATCAATATTGCTGTTAAACCCCATTCCCTGTTCAAATTTGCATTCCATTGTGTTTCTGTCTTCAGTCAGCATGTTGAGGTGTCCATTTCAGGTGGATTTGCTGAATAATTAATTATATGGATCGATGATCTTTTTTGTTTGTTTGTTTGCTCAATAATTAAGTTATATTGATCGATTATCTTTTTTGTTTCTTTGTTTCAACCTAGTCTCCTCCATTAAAAAAAAAACTTGATTCTTCAACGCAATTTATAAATAAAAGGCTAAATCAGGTTTGAAAAAAAAAACTAAATAAATAAAACGAAAAAACAAAAAAACGAAACCACTAACAACAAAAAGAAACAAACAAACAAACAAAAAACCAGAACCTTTTTTTTTTTTTACAACACTTAAAACAGCAAGACCAAAAAAAAATCTCAACGAAAGGACAGTCTAACACATCACCGCCTTAATGGACGAAGTCCATTTTCATTTCATTTCAACAAACTAGCAAATTTCCCTCTTTCTGACCCCCGTTCGGACATGTACTTTTTTCCTCTCTCTCTCTCTCTTGAACCAGCTATTTACCCTTTCACTACGCCCTTCTCCTGGGACACCACCACCACCACCCCCCTCCCACTCTGCCCTTATCACCGACTGTCTGTGAGGGTGGGTGGTGGGGATGGGAGCAGCGGGTGACGGGTAGGTGGGTGGGTGGGGAATGGCTATAAGACACGCCACGCGTGCGTTTTACAGAGTCTGAAGAGAACTCGTCCACATAGTCTAGCAATCCATCTGACAGTGGTCAACCAGCCCTTCCTAGTACGCAGGAAGTCAGGTCGTGATGCTTGCCACCCGACTGACCAAGGAGGCTGTTTTATATACGATCAATGAAAGAAGGAAAATATTCCAAATCATGAAGACAAACTGTTTGAACAATTGACGCTGAGGTGAGGAGAAAAGAAAAAGTGAGGGGTGAGTGGAGGAGAGTGGAGGCATGAGAGGGAAGGGGGGGGGGGGGCAAGAAAATATTCCAGGAAGGTAGGTAAGGTTCCAATGACGCGTTATAGGTTTACTAAGGCCAGTATATAAAATTAGCTTCAGGATGGAAGAAAACATTCCACGGACGCTGTTTAGGTTTACTAAGGTCAGTATAAACATGACTCCGGGAAGGAAGGGAGAGAGCACTCCACTGACGCCTTGTGGGTTTAAGATGGCCAGTATAAACATGACTCCAGGAGGGAAGAAAACACTCCACTGACGCTTTTTAGGTTTACTAAGGCCAGTATAAACATGACTCCAGGAAGGAAGGAAACATTCCACTGTCGCTTTTTAGGTTTACTAAGGCCAGTATAAACATGATTCCGGGAAGGAAGGGGCACTCCACTGATGCCTTATGGGTTTAAGATGGCCAGTATAACCATGGCTGAATAAAGTCACGTTTTCTGGTAAAGATCTGGAAAAGCGCATTTAATATGCGTTCAGTTTGATGGCTGTTTATATATCTATAGTCTGTTCGTCTTAGTTGATGATTTTAGACTCTAAAGACATTTAGATATTCCTGTGCAGTAAGCAGATCAATGATCATCTATAGACAAATAATATAACAAAGCAAGAAGGAGACCGACGGGGGAGGAGTCAGAGGTGGTTAGGGAGGGTAGGGGGGGGGGGGGTGGGAGGGGCGAGTAAGTGGGGCTGGGGGTGGGGGGGGGGAAGAGTTTAAAAGAAAACAACCGAATGTTTTATGTAAAAGATGACCGACCAATTTTACGACATTTTTAAAATGTATAGATTTTTGCAAAACAAATGAAAATCTTAAATAAGCTAGACACTCTTTTTTCAACGACTTGCAACGGAAAGAGAAGTCTTGTCTGTGCGCAGTGAAGGAAAAAGTGCGTTCAATGTGTTTATTCAACATTACACGAGCAAAAGATTGCAATACTTTCTAGATGGAGGATTTAAAAACACAATCTAAACAACAAGCTTCTCATCACCCTATTAATACTCGCTTTCCGTCAGCGCAGAAAGTATCAAAAAAATACATGTTGGCTACGTCAAAATGATAGTCTGTACGCTAAAACCACGGGCCCCTGCCCTCCCTACTTCTTTTTTTCACTTCATAAATCAGCTCTAACCTGATAAAAAAAAATAAAAAAAAAAAACACAGCAGTCCAGTATCACATATGATTTCTTGTTTGGATACCATGTTGTGCACTGACTGACTAGCATTTCAGAGATGTCAAACAAACAAAAAGCAATGGCAGCAGGGCATTCACGAGTCATAACCAGGATGCAGCACAACCCCTTCAGGAGTAAAGGTCCGGCACTTTGGCATCTAGGACACTTCTCCTCTGAAGACCTTCAGCTGCCCCGCTGGCCTTACGACTTTCTGCCTCCAGACAGGTCACCGTTATACATATACATGGAAGGACATTTTGCTCTCATATTCAGAGAGCATTAAGAGAGTAAGATAGACTATATTCTGCAGTTGAGGCCAGAGAAAACGTCCGTGCAAGAACGACAGAATCAAGAATCAACACAAAACTAGTTAAGACACAAAACGAATATCAACGATTGTTGTTTTTTTTTCTAAGCCATGATGTGACACATCCAAATCCTTGTTTGTTTTAGAAACTTCCTATGAGAACACCATGTTTTCAACCTACGTCTGTTGATCTGTCTGTCTGTCTGTCTGTCTGTTCTGTAAGATTACAGGGAAAAAAAACTACTGAAATGATTTCAGGTTTGACCAAACTTGCTGGAATGTTGAATTGTGGGCCTGAAGACAACAAACCTGTGAAATGACGCTGCAGATCAGCAGGATGGGTGTAGAATTACTTCCAGCTTGCAGTGGTCTGCGTTACCCCTAAGGCCATTCTAGTTTCCATGCATACTGTTTTAAAATGCTTCTACAACTTAGGGGATGCACCAAACAAAGAACGGAATCAAAACACGAGGCAGTCCAGAGCAAAAATGAAAACCAAAACAAAGCGCAAGAAAAAAAGAAACGATCGACAATACAGAATGAAATCAAGCGTACAAAAGCAAAACATAAAGAAGAAGAAGAAGAAGAAGAAGAAGAAGACGAAGACGAAGACGAAGACGAAAAAAGAAGAAGAAACTAAATGCACTCCAACGCGAGTTATTAGCATACAGTGAAACAACTACCTTCTTTTGCATGTAATCGGCAAATTCAGATTTGTGCCAACAGCTGAATCCTTTGTCGCTCATTTACTTTTGCATTATTGTTGCTGTCACTTTTGCGGCTGATGTGTTGAGTTTAAAACGCCATCATAAATAACCTTTCTTTTCGCTTTCTGAATTATTCATTTCCTTAATCAGTTACGCGCGTGGACAAATTCTCACCAGGACATATTACATTTTGAGTCAGCAAGAAAAAAAAAAAATCAATATCTTGTGCATGTCGAAGGTTTTGGGAATGCATTCTCTTTCCAAAGAAAAGCGTGTTTTGGTGCATGCAACAACAAAAAAAGAAGAAATGATTGAGTGGATGGAAGAGAAATGGAGGTGGGGGAGCTGGGAGAGGGAGGAGGTGGTGTGGGGGCAAAAGGAGAGAAACTGGATGTAGAGTAGAAGAGTATGGTGAGGAGGGAAAGACGTTGAGAGCTTGAGGCGACTGGGGAAACAGGCAGATGACAGAGACAACGGGAGGGGGGAGGGAGTGAGAATGAGAGAGAGAGAGAGAGAGAGAGAGAGAGAGAGAGAGAGAGAGAGAGAGAGAGAGGAGGAGAGGAGAAGAGCAAGAAGAGTCATGATCAAGGAGAGAGGGAGATGGAGAGAGAATGGAGAGGGAGGGAGAAGACAGAGAATGAGGGAGGAGAGAGAGAGGATGGGTAATTACAAGATGGAATAGAAGGAGGAGAGAGGAGGGAGAGGGAGGGAGACCCAGAGGGAGGGAGGGGGAGAGCAGCAAATGAGAGATGAGAAGAGGGAGGGAGAGAGATGGGAGAGACAGATAAGGAGGGAAGAGAAAGGGAGAGATGAAAGAGAAAGAGAGAGTTCGATGGTTTATTCCTTAATAGGCCCGGCCCCTGATGAAGGAGTATGTGTGAACTTTATACAAAAGAACAAATAAAGCAGAAAA
>JADBJO010005789.1:0-5000 GCA_016801955.1 Conus betulinus | reverse complement strand
GAGAGAGAGAGAAGACCAACAGACAAAGAGAGAGAGAGAGAGAGAGGGTGGGAGTGAGAGAGAAGGAAGGAGCGAGAGAGAGGGGGGGGGGGGGGAGCTAGGAGAGAGCGAGAGTCAGAGAGACAAACAAACAGACAGACAGAGAGAGACAGACAGACAAACGGAGACAGAAAGAGAGAGAGACAGACACAGACAGCCAGCGAAGAGAGGAGAGAGAGAGATAGAGGAGAGAGAGAGAGAGAGAGAGGAGAGAGAGACAGACAGACAGACAGACAGATACAGAGACACAAACAGACAGAGACCGAGACCGACAATCCTGTATACAAGATAGACAGAGAGAAACAGGCCCATAATGACCAGCAATCAGTTGGATGCAGCCTCGCTCTCATCAGACACTACACATACTATACTACGCGGATCTCCTCCCCGCCCCCCCCCCCCCCCCCTCTCTCCATCAAGTTGGGGTCTCATTTGTGATAGCAGGCCGCACACCAAATATTCATGCGAAAGCGCCAAGACTTTAGCTTAAGGAGTCGAGCATTTATAAACTGACGCAATTCGATCATTTTGAAAATGTTGCATTGCGTCTGAAAGTTTGATTCTCCTCATTTTCTTCAAATACGGCCATCAAGGTACAAATCAGGTGGTTCCAAGCAGACAGATTAAAATCAAAGGAATGGAATTCTCTGGGCGTTTCAAGCGGGAGCAAAGGTAGGATCATGACAGAGTTCAAAGATGTCGCCTCAAGTAAGGGAAGGTCATGTAGTTGAAGATTGCTTGTGATTTCATCGGTGTGAAATTCCCCCACAAAACAAAGGGAAACAATTGATGGGGGAGTTGCTGTTCTTTAGATCATTAATCAGTTTAACATTAAATGCTGGCTCAAAGTTTACGGTAGTCGCTTACCATGGATAATAATAGCGTTTAAGTGCAAAATCCTAAATTGTAGTGTGTGGCCACCAACGCACGGCAACGTAGCCGTGATATGGCGGACCTCACATCAACCCAGAATCCTCCTCTCCCCCCCCCCCCCCCCCCCCCTCCTCCTCCTCCATTTCCACTCCTATCCTTATCTCTCTTTTTTCCTGCCTCTTCTCCCCCCCCCCCCCTCCCCCCCGCCACCCTCTCCCTTCAAGTCTAGTCCTGAGGGAAATCTGTGAATGTGCCTTTATGGTCAGCCCTGATGCCGATGTGTGTAAAGTCACACTCGGCCTTGGGGGCGGATACAAGGGTCCAGTTCCATCCATTTTAGTTGTCATTACTGCTGTAATTATAACGACAACAACAACTACAACAAGCAACAACAACAATGACAACAATAACAACAGAACAATACAATTCATAATAATAGTGATGATGATGATGATGATGATGATGAGGTGGTGATGACACATCATCATCACCATCATCATCATCATCACCCACCATCATCATCGTCGTCGTCATCATCATCATCATCATTATAACCGCTGTTATGCTCGTTGCAATCACACATGGACGTCATGAATTAAACTATTCGTATACACCGTACAGACACAGACACAGACACAGACTCACACACACACACACACACACACACACACACACACACACACACACAGAAACACACACACACACACACACACACACACACACACACACACACACACACACACAAACTCACACACATCTGTGCACACACACACACACACACACACACCACACACACACACACACACACCACACACACACACAGCAGACAGACAGACAGACAAACAGACAGACAGAGTGAGCGCGCTAATAGAAAACAGCCGCAACAGGCTCTTGTGACTCATCCCTCAAGGGAGAAAAACTGCTCCGTGGACCGTTTGTCAAGTCCCATTCTCTACCTCCAGTGTCTGGAGCAAGCAAAACAAATAACAGGCAATCTGGTAACGAAACTACCAGTGGTCTTCTCTTTCCAAATATTCTCCCCCCCTCCCCCCACCCCCCCCCCCCCCGCCCCTCGCCTCGCCCCCCCCCCCCCACCCCCCACCCCCACCCCCCAGTGGAAGCCTGAATGTCTACCAAATCTCGATAATTGATGTGGTCACACGCCCAAGTTGCAAGTTGGTTTAACGCACGACAACGTGATGTTGAAGCGCGCGCAAGGTATTAAGCTGACTTTACGCCTGAGAACTTAGTTCGTGCAGATAGTGTTATTGACTCTGTTCACGATTTGATGGCAGTGTGGTGAAGTTGCTAGGTTCTCGGTCCAGTATTGTTTCTCCACCTACCTAGTAGTCTCAGCCCCGCTCTCCGTATTGACACAGCCATCACTCACTTCCAGTCAACTGCCGAAACATCGCGGCACAGTCTGTGGCAAACAATCGAACGGCGAAGACAGCGTTGGAGTCAACGACACTGTCAAGGCAGGCCAAACGCCACAATGAGGGTTTCGCGTCAAGTTACTGTGTATACTCCATGGAGTGTGTTTTGATGTATAGCATACGTTCGAACCAGAATTTGATATTAAACTGATAATTGATCAAAAGAACCCCCCCCCACCACCACCACCACCCACCACCCATCTCCCACTCCACCCCAACAAATCATTTCACTTGATTTTGGGGGGGAAGGGGAGGGGGGGGGGGGATTCCACCGATGACATCATTCACAATCTGCAAGTAGGCTACATGACCGACTTAGCGACGTCACATTTCAGGCCTTGGCATTCACCCGTGGGTGACCCTGTCTTTGCGTTAGGTGGTCTACCCCAAAAAGTCTTATTCCTTTCATTTAGATCTGTCTGCTTGGATCAACCTGGGTTTGTATCTTGAGGGCCACATGAAAGAAAATAAGGAGAATCAACTTTCAGACTCAATCAAAATGTTCTGAACAACCTATGTGTGTCAGTCTATGAATACTCGGCTCCTTTAAGCAAGGTCTTGGCGCATTCATTTTTGGGTGCAGCCGAAGTTGTGCTACAGACAGACAGTGTAATCTTGAAAAGTGCATACAAAAACCCCTTTCGCTTCCCTGAAAGCGCTCTGTTTTCTTTTGATCAAACAGTCTTGGATTCGATCCCAGTTGCTGCTAGTGAAAAGAGAGGTCAAAGAAGTTCCGTTTTTTTTTTTTTTTTTTTTTTTTTTTTTTTTTTGTTATCTTCGGCGTCGATGTCTGTTGGTAGATTCCCACCTTCCGCGAGGCATTTAGACGTGACTTTCAACCTAAATTCCGTGTGTCAACGCGTGCATGAAAAATGTATGCATTTTGATCCTATCTGACTGAAAACCATTTACTGTCAGATTAACATAGTGTTGTACTGACATTTTAAAAGGATAAAAACCTAAATAAATAATGAGGAAAACGAAAATAATAAAATAACATCTGAAAGACATAAAAAAAAAATAAAGGGAAAAATTAACAGGGAAACATTTAACATTTGTAAGTAGAATAATAAAAACAGAAATTGTAACAATAAAACCAAATCACATCTTAACTGTACTGAGAATCAAAAATCTCTCTCTACTCTAATGTGAAAATGCTGAATTATTAATATTGTCTTATATTATGCACACACCATTTAAACACGCATTCCAGCATGCATGCATAGGCCTACATAAGACTCTCTCTCTCTCTCTCTCTCTCTCTCTCTCTCTCTCTCTCTAATATCACATTAGTGAAAAGACGTTTAAAAAAAAGTACTACTACTATACTACTACTACTATACTACACACACACACACACACACACACACACACCATGCACGCATGCGCACAAGCCCCTGCCCACCCAGCTATCCGTACACACAAGCACGCACGCACACACGCACACATACCTGAAATATGTAGTCTCGAAGAAAGGATGTGGTATTATAAACCACAAAAGGTTTCTCATTGGTGAGGCTTTGGGTCGTAACAAAAGGAGGAGGAGGAGGAGGAGAAAGAGGTGGAGGATGAGGAGAAGAAGAAGGACGAGGACAGGAGGAGGAGGAAGAAGAGAACAGAAGGAGGAGGAGGAGGAGGAGGAGGAGGAGGAGGAGGAAGAGACGAAGAGAAGAAGAAGAAGAAGAAGAAGAAGAAAAGAAGAAGAATGGCAACAACAAAAACAACAGCAACAGCAACAAGAGGTAGAAGAAGAATAACAGCAACACAAACAAAACAACAACAACGACCCAACTGCAGCAACAAACAAGTGTCTACCTTTGACGCAGTGTTCAAACGAAATACCTCCAGGCGACACCGATCTCGTGTGAACACACCAGCGTCATTACACTGTTTGGGAAATACGTAATCCGCCAGCGAGCGATTCGAGAAACAAAGTGGTCAGTCAGCCAGCTCAGATCGCCCGCTGCAGCAGCCGCCGTGCGTGTGGTCATGGATTCATAACTGACATGATGAATCACCCACGGCTGTTTGCCATGGCTACAGCCACGGTCCCATAACAAGCCAGCCCCCCCCCCCCCCCGCTTTCCACACAACCCAACCCACTCCCACCGCGCTTTCCCTCTGCTTGTTTTCAGAAATCACAGTACTATCACGGGTACCGGGTGAACTGATGTAGAAGCTACCCCCAAGAGGTTTAATGAACCGGGGGATTTGTGTGTGTGTGTGTGTGTGTGTGTGTGTGTGTGTGTGTGTGTGTGTGGTGTGTGGGTGTGTGTGGGTGTGTGTGCGCGCGCGCGCGCGCGTGTGTGTGTGTGTGGGTGTGTATGTGTATGTGTATGTGTATGTGTGTGTGGTATGTATGTGTGTGTGCGTGCGTGCGTGCGTGTGTGTGTGTGTGTGTTGGTATGTGCGTGCGTGTGTGTGTGTGTGTGTGGTGTGTGTGTGTGTGTGTGTGTGTGTGTGTGTGTGTGTGGTGTTTATGCGTGCGTGCGTGACGGTGTGTGTGATTGCGATGTTGGTAATGACTAAAGGGGGGGGGGGGGGGAGGGGGGGGAGGGACGGGGGGAGAGATTGAAAGCTATACGTATGTGGAAGACCGCGCGCGTGCACATGTGCGGAAATAATGAAACAATTAATGCGAAACTGCTACAT
>JADBJO010005788.1:155207-160207 GCA_016801955.1 Conus betulinus | reverse complement strand
ACACACAACACACCACCACACACACACACACCACGTACGACACACACACACACAACAGCACACACACACACACACACACCACACACACACACACACACACACTTATACTTCCCATGTATATATGGTGGGGAGAATGTAAAGTTAGAATGCAAAAAAGGCCAGAACTAGGGAGTTCAATAGCGGGCTTTCGGGACAAACGCCTGAATGATCAAACCGTCGTTCGCCCAAAACATAGCTGACGACATTGCCCACGTCATAGGTCCTTATAAAGGATCCCCCAGCAATCAAAAAAAAAAGAAACAAACAAACAAAAATAGGCGTAATTGTGCTCTTACTAGCCACACTATCCAAACCAATATCAATCCGTTTCAGTTTCAGTGGTTATGTTAACGTCTGTTCAATCATCGTTTGGGTTTGTTTGATTTCTTTTTTTTTTTTCTTTTGTGCCACGCAGGCTGATACTCCTGCGGACACTCCCTGTATAGACAGGCAGGGATTCATCCCATCTACCCCAACCAAGGGAGTGGATTTTTGCGTGTATGACCGTTTTTATCCCACCATTAAGGCAGCCATACTTCATCTCTTCGGGAAAGTGCATGCTATGTGCAACGTGTCATCCATATCAACGGCCAAACTGGCCTTCTCTTCCGGAAGTTGGTGATGGGATATTTACGTGTTGCAAAATGTTACGCGTGCGTTCACACACAGAACCTCGGTTTATAGTCTCATTCGCGAAAGACTGTATGGGAAATGGAGTCTGAACCAATGTTAACTCCGAGGGAAAAATCCCCCTGTACAGAGATTCGAACCCGCAACCCCAAGACTACGAGTCCGGCGCTCTACCAACCGAGCTATTCCGGCCCCCCATCATCGATGATAATATCGATGTTAAGAGGCAACAGAGATGATTGAGAATGTCAGACCTACTGTTTGTGGTCAGTTTCTCCCACCCTCTATTCTTGTCATTGCTAGAATCTAGACACTCCACTAAGAATATACTTTTGAAAATACGCGTGTGAACGCACTCACAAATCTTGCCCACACGTAAAATCCTACCACCAACTTTCGGAAGAGTAGGCCAGTTTGGCCGTTGGTATGGATGACACGTTTACACATACTATGCACCCTGCGTGAGAAATGGAAAGAATGAAGGAATAAGGAAAAAATGAGTGAATAATATTGAACGAAACTGACTGGATGACACGGGAAACGACTGAGTGAAGCGTCAGCTGGCAGCTCCTCAGTCGGCACTACCCAGGTAGGCAGCCCGTTGTGTAAACGAGTGGTGGATTGTAGAGCGCTTAGAGCTTGGTCTCTAGCCGAGAATAGGCGCTATATAAGTAATCATTGTGTTGTGTTGTTGTTGTTGTTGTGTTAAAAAAGTCACAACAGTCTGTCCAACTCCGATTAAGCAAGAACATGAGCTGTGTCCGTAATACATGTGTCACGTAAAATATGGTTATTCATACCTTGTAATTTGTATTGCCCTGTTACAGTCGGGCAGTTTAGTAGTATATGGTGGATAGAAACGATTCCCTCAGATATGCACTTACCATCAGGAGAGAAGTTTTGTGTTCCATGCATTTAACCTCAGTTTATTGATTATCTGTGCTACAAATCTTGGGCAGGAAGGCAGTCATGTGACGTCTTAGTAAGCTTTCTGTGATGTATACAGTTCTTCAACAAATGAAGCACTTCACCCCTCACTGACAGGTGGTTTTCAAAGGACATTCAGAACACAGGTTGGACATTCCCCAGAGCTCCACCTGTATAGCCAGGTTATATGCTATTTCGGTTCCACTTTTACCCGTGACGTAATGATGTCCAGCCAAAATCACTGTCTATACATCAATTTCGTAAACTGAGAAAATAACGTATCTTAATTTCTAAAACCAAATATAAATCCTGTCATGTTATCAGCAGGCACACTATCCCTGTTGTTTCCCTGTTTTTTTTTTATGTTTTATTGTCTTCTTCTGTCTGTGTTCATTTACCAAAAGTCAGCTTCTTCTTTCCCTCTTTAAAATCTCTCTCTCCTCGCCACTTACCCCCAAATTGATAAAACCTCTTTTAATAACCCTCCTAATATATTAATAAGGCCTAAACCCCCCCACATTACAACCCACACACACACACAAACACCACAAACACAACAACACACCACACACACACACTAAACAACACACCACGCACAGCAGCACTGCACGCACACACACACGCGCGCGACGCGCGCACGCACGCATGCACGGACACACACAACACCACACACGCACGCACGCACATACTCTCCATCCTCTCTCTCTATCTCTCTCTCTCTCTCGCTCTCATCTCTCCTCCTCTCTCTCCTCTCTCGATCTCTCTCGCTCTCTCTCTCTCTCTACTGCCAATCACCCAAGGCAGGGTTTTTTTTTTTATCATCGTATTGATAAGTATTCACGGAGAACCTGTTCAGCACAATGTTGAAGTTGATTTGCAGACTATGAATGAATGAACCAGTTAACAATCCAGTTCAACCGCAAAGGCATTAATAAGCAATATTAAAGAGAGAGAAACAGTGTAATATTGCATTTTTATTATATTGCATAGAGTAAAACAAGTTATAGAAACCGATTATTAACAAGGGAAGTCAAAACGGGAGGAAATATGAGAATAACCTACGACTCATTCAACTTCACATTCCATTTTTGCTTGATGCATTCGTAACCGATCGCCTGTCCTGGAACAACATTTCACAACCCGCCATAATCATATATGATCCACAGACAGACTCGCCAGCATATTCCACGTAAAAAATGATGGAAAACCCCCCCTGCTAAAACCCCTCTTAAGAATTCAGGACTATGCAATTCCCTTGACTGCCACTATCATCTCTTTCTGGAAGTGAAGAGTGTCTTGTGTGTTTGTAATCCAAGCTCTGATATTTCTTTATAGATAATCAGTCAACATTGTGTTTTTTATCACTATTTAATGGTTAGGCTTCAAAGCAACTCGAAACTCTTTTGCAGCGTATCGTAAATAAATCCGCATGTCACGCACAAAGCTATTGTTTTCTTACTGTCAATTACATTCAATACGTCTCTGCTAAAAACACAAACCACTCTTGTCAAAATGGATAGGATTTTGTTTTTGTTTTGACTTATTATTCGGTGTTTTGATAACAATTCATTTTACTTATTTCTTGACCAGCTGTCTAGATAGATAGCTGCATTTCGTGCTGTTGGTAGTTAACACGAGGGTCTTTTTGATATATTTTCAGAGTGTGGCTTTCTCAGTAGCTTGCTTGTCGTTTTGTGTTTGTTGTGTTTGTGTTTGTTTGCGCGGTTTGTTCTCGGTGATTTTCTGTTGGGATAGATTTCATTTTTGGAAAGGGTTGCAGAGGGAATGAAGAACGATGGGCAACCCAGTAGGGGAAGACGAGAGCGTTCAGCGATGGATTGTGGGTGGTTAGATTTGTTTGCTTTGCAAATTCAGATGACATTATCATGTTTCCTCTCCTCTCGTGTCCATTTGGTTACCAAATCTAGTTTCGCGGCTCTTTGTTTACGGTCTTTTTTAAGCGGTATTAATAAGCAGGCGATATTCCCCTTGGGCGATTTGCAATTTCCCAAGACATTTCTCTGACAGTCCTAAGATGAAAAAACCCCTTGAAATGCGAGACGTATCCACAGTATCATGTTGATACGATGATCCAGCACTTATTTGGGGGACAGAGATCCAGGAAATAGGTTTTAAAGAGAAGAGAAGAACGGAGAGGGGTGAGGCAAGCAAAGAAACAAAGGTAGCGAGGGAATGATCAGACATTTATTAAAGCTGTTTCAGGCTGTGTGATATGGTCTTCCTTTTTCATCCATTGTTTTTTTCTTTGTAATCCTGATCATGAGAATGCAATGAAGATGATAAAGATGACGCTGCGGTTTACCTTCCGGTCCGAGGGACTCCATGACAGGGCTGTACTCTACTCTTACTCCCCTTAGAATATATCATGGCGTCAACCAGGTCCGAGAGATACATACCGTTGCTGGTGTTGATCAGAAATTTGAACTACACTCCAGAGACGCATACATTCAGTGGATAAAACTCGACTGTGTGGTCCCATTCTTCCCACTGAGCCCGTAGCAAACATAGCTCTGATGGAAATCGAACCTGTGACCTCTCCGACGAAGTCTGGGACGCTAACCACTTCGCCACGGCAGCGGTGAAATGTCTGTTTGTCAAGGTCAAGTGACCTAGGGGTTAGGAAAGGAGACGGAGGTAAGTGGTGAAGAAGGCAAAGTCGCAACCCAACACTCCCGACACCCAGAAACGCAGGGGTACACTCAAAAACAACATTTATTTTCCACAGCATACATAAATTTCATATTCTCATTCACACGGATATGGGACAAGGAAAACTGAGAAGAAAAGAGACAGACACGAGGAGCAAGTTCTGAGAAGGTGGGAATAGAGAAGAAGGATAGATACCTACCACAACTATCTACATTAAGGGGCAAAGTAACCCCAATACACCTTCCCCCAGGATCCCCGGGTCACCCGCCTATTGTTTTCCCTAAATCCCACTAATCACTATGTCCCTTCAAGTAAAAGAAGAGAAGCAAGGAACCACCTACACATTAATTCACAAGGACAATTAACACAATTCAATCCCTTTCACACTAATGTCATCCCACATTCCATTCATTCAAAATAATGATCCATTCATACCGTCTTGGCTGGCACACAGCTGCTTCCAGCGCCCTCTACACTACAACTCAAAACTACTCAGCTCATCCCTATCATCATGGAGTCCAGGAATCACGTCTCGCAGTAGGCCCCTTGGAAGACTCCTCCACGGTGACTGAGTCCGTCAGCTGCGTCGCCGTTTCAGGTCCCCGCTGCTGGCTCATCTGCCAGTCCCCAGGTGACCGTGCTAGCCTCCCGACGGACCTCAAGCGACCTGCATTGGTAGGAAGGCGCTGCAATGCGCCCAAACCATAACCAAAACGAAAAACCGCCCTGCGGCG
>JADBJO010005788.1:145000-151575 GCA_016801955.1 Conus betulinus | reverse complement strand
AGAGAGGGAGAGAAATGATTTTAAAACTGACAATGTGGTTAATATTTTCCATTCCCCACAAACCCGAGAAGCTGAAATAAAGACAGTATAAAAATGAGTCCACAAATTGTTGAACAGGGAATGAAGCAGGGGGTATGGAGTAGGGGGTGGGGAGAGGACGGGATAGTTATAGAGGAAGAAGGGGCAAGAGGGAGGGGAGAAGAAGCAGGGTAGGGGAAGGAAGCGTTTGCGTCTGCGCATAGTTGCCCCATTTGCGATGTTGTTGTTTTTTTTCTGAGTCGTGTTTCATGGACAATTTTATGCCTCCCTTCCCCGGCCCCCTCCCTTCCTCCTCATTCTCCCAAACGTGCTGAGGCAAGCGAAAGCTCAGAATTTTTTTTTGGAATGGGTCCGGAGAGATGAGTGACAAGGGGAAAAGTGGGGTTGGGGAGGGTTGTTGTAATGGGCGCAGGGTTTGCGTGGCTTCCCCTGGAACTCTGTTCATGTGGAGTTTAGGGTTTGAATCCACTCGATCTGACAGTGGTTTAGTAGAGAGACAATATGAAGGTGGGAGGGGGAGTGAAAGGGGGAAGAAATGGGGACACTTTTTAATGTCTGGTTGGTTCACAAACATTCAAAGATGATTGACTGGGATCGACGTGTGATTAGTTGAAGCTTTCGAAAAAGATGAATAAACATTACAACACACACACACACACACCCACACACACAACACACACACACCACACACCACACACACACACACACGACACACCACACACACACACACACACACACACTTGATTTGAACGCGCTTTTAAACGCCGCGCCATTTATTGTGTGGGGCCATAGGTGCATTCACAAAGAGTTGCAGCGTCAATTTTTTATTTTATAGAACAAAAAAAAAAAAAACAAAACACTCTACAAACGCCAGACAAAGTATAACAATAATAGTTTCTATTAACTTCAGTGTCAACCAATCATATCAGTTTAGTTCAAAGAATCTGTTCATTTCGATTAAAATTAATATGTCGATATATATATATATTGTGTTCTTTTCATCTTATATCCTGTTCCTTTTAATCTACCTTACACCTTTATTTACCCCACCGTGTGCCCCTAACGTTACAAACATAACTATTATTCATAAACATTCAAACATGTGCTTGGATGTCTTATTGTTATTAAAAACATTTCCATCGAAAATCGTCTCAGTTTATATCTCAACCATGCTTCTACTTGCTACTGTCCTCAGCTTTCATTATGTTATACTGCATAGCCCTAAGTTATCAGATTTTTAAACTTTCAGTTCATACACAAATCACTGAATTCAAAACATGCAAATTTATATGTATTCAGTCATGCACACATCGATATTCAACATACACGCATATAAATTCAAGTCATGCAAACATTACTCCACACTACATAACCCGTCTACACAATCTATTATTAATAATATAGTATCTTCTTCATAGCATGATTACATCATCGTGTTATGCACTGCATGTATATCTTTTAATAAAATCCTGTCTGACCTACTACTCTGTACATTCGTTTTCTCTGCGCATGCGCCTCTTATTTTAATGCCGCCCCCTGTTGACCTGTGTGACCCCCATATCATAGGCCTAGTTAAGCAAGCGTCGTTTGCATTTCCATGGCAAGATGGCGTGTTTCCTTGCTGAAGTATTCGTTCACTATTCATACATTTACAACTTTGGAGTTCATGCATGTTCGTGGTTCTCTGGATTGATTTATATAAATGATATGATTTTGGATTTCTCTGTCATCTTGAAACAGGTTAGTACATTTTCTATGTTCCGTTTGCTCGTGTAATGTTGGTTAATATTTGTTGTTATGTTCCACTTGAACTTGCTCATCTTCTTCATTATGTGGTAGGTTACGTTAGGACAAACAGGATTTTACCTCATCTATCGATTGGTAACCACTGAATCTTTCATTGAAAGCTGTTTCAACCTCGAACAATAATCGAAGTCATTCTTTACGGTGATAATTTGTTTTCTGCTTGGGACAGTGTCCCTTCCAGCGAACGTACTTGCCAGAACTCGGTACTTGTAGAACTGGTAGAGAGGACAATGAAGGTGGGTCGGGAGGGGAAGTGACAGGGAGGGGAAGAAATGGGGACACACTTTTAATGTCTGGTTGGTTCACAAATATAAAAAAGATGATTGTCTGGGATCGACATATGATAGGTGATAGTGAAAACGATGACTAAACATTACAACAAGATGATTTGGATGATTGTGAAGAGAGGAGAGAGATGAGAGGAGAGAGAGAGAGAGAGAGAGAGAGAGAGACTAGACAGAGACAGAGGAGAGGGAGAGGAGAGAGGACAGACAGAGAAGAGACCAGAAGAGACAGAGAGAGAGAGAGGAGAGAGAGAGGGGGGGAGAGGGACGGGAGAGAGGAGGAGAGAGACCACCAGTTCGACCTTCTCCAAAAAGCCGTTTAGGATGGAATACAAAGACCATACAGGCGCCTTCCCTCTCAAGGACAATTGGCATGAACATCCTGAATCCCCTGTGGGGAAAGAAGAGAACGTTGATGATCACTCTTTCTTATTGTTTTGTTTTCTCTTTGTTAAAAGCAGTGAGATCGACATGGGGGTGGGGGTGGGGTGGGATTGGGAGAGAGAGAGAGAGAGAGAGAGAGCAGAGAGAGAGATGGGAGGAGAGGAGGGAGAGAGAGAGGGCGGACAGGATGGGAGAGAGGGGAGGAGAGGGAGAGGAGAGAGAGCAGAGACGGGGAGAGGAGGAGAGGGAGAGAGAGAGAGAGAGAGGAGCAGAGAGGAGACGAAGAGGAGGGGAGGCAGGGAGAGAGAAGAGAGGAGGGAGAGAGAGAGAGAGACAGACAGTCAGGGACAGACAGACAGACAGAGAAGAGAGGAGGAGAGGCAGACAGACAGAACAAAACAGGAGACAGGGAGAGAGAGAGAGAGCCGAGGAGAGAGAGAGGAGGAGGGAGAGAGCCGGAGAGGAGGAGGGAGGGAGAGAGAGAGGTGGATGGACGATGAGAGGGTCGAGAGAGAGGAGAGGGTGGTGAGAGTAGGGGGGGAGAGAGAGCGACAGAGAGAGGAAATGAGAGAGGGACAGATTGAGAAAGAGAGAGGGGACCGGAGAGAGAATAAACAGACAGACAGGACAGATAGACAAGAAATGGACGGAATAAAAATACAAAAAAGAAAAATGAATTACGCCAAACATTCTTGACAGTTGCATCCTTCTTTCATACTCTGAGGGCCTGTGAAGCTGAAGTCAGATTTACGGCAGCAAAACAATCCCACAGACCCCTCGACACAAAGTGCAGGGGCGGATCGTTTTTGTCCATTACGAGGGATGGGTGGGTGGGGGTTCCAATTGTTGATGACAAACGTTTTTTTGCGCACACGGGAGACAAAAGGAAAGGCGAGGATGGACGGCCGGTGATAGAGGGGCAGGGGAAGAGGAGGGGGTTGGGGGGAGGGAAGAACTTATATTATATTATCTAATAAAGGTCAGGTTGTGTTGGGGATTTGGAGGGAGAAGAAGAGACGAGGTTGGGATATCATAACTGGGGAAGGAGGGGGGTTGTTAGGGAGATTGGGACTTGGGGGGGTGGGGTGGTGGTTTTTGATAAGCAGGATCGGAAGGGTGGGGGGGGTCGGGGGGGGGGGGTTGGGGGGGGTGGTGGATATAAAGCGGAAATTTCTTCTTCTTTTATCTTCTTTCTTCTTCTTCTTCTTCTTCTTTTGCGTTCGCAGGCCTGATATTTCTGCGGACACTCCCTGTATAGACAGGGGAAGAATTAACCCATCTGCCCAACCAAAGGGAGTGGAGTTTGTGTGTATGACCGTTTTTTTTTTTTTATCCCGCCATTAAGGCAGCCATACTCCCAACTTCGGGGAAATAAAACAGTAGATAATTTGCGCAATGTCTACAATATTTTGCTGATGTCTGTTTCTGGCCCATTTTATTTACATCACACTAACCTTTCCTTCCATGCATCATCCCAACCCGAGTCCCCCCCCCCCCTCCCAATACTCACTGGGGGAGGGAAGAGCTAAGTGGGGGGTGGGAGAGGGGTGGTGTTGACATACTCTAGGTTGAAAGTAATTCCTGAAACTCGGTAGTGCAGTTCACCTGGAGTTTGGGGTTTGAATCCATTTGATTTTTCATCGGCAGAGACTCACTTCACACGCACACGCACAGACACGCAAACATATAAACATAGGTGTGCATACATATGCGCACAAACAGACAGACAGACAGATAGTCACAGAAACCAGCACGAGGGAAACACACACACACACACCACACACACACACACACACACACACACACACACACACACACACACACACACACACACACAACGGGCGAGCGCGCGCACACACACACAGAATTACGCATACACACACACACACACACACACACACACACACACACACACACACACACACACACACACCATTCACACAATTTATGCATACACACACATACTCACACACACACATACTCACACACACACACACACACACACACACACACACACACACACACACACACACGCACACGCGCGCGCGCACCGCACACACACACACACACACACACACACACACACACACACACACACACACACACACACACACCACAAAAACGACATTAAAGCCAAGCAGAAGTAATACATAATGAATCTATGGTAAACAGCCACGCGGACAGAACGATAGACACTAAATTAATTTGCGTACAAAACATTCAGACACTAATGATGTGGCTTCTCTAATGAGGCTACACCAGCCACAAGTACAAATTGACATACTGTGAATGACCAAGAATTCTAGTGAGCTTCGCAGACAAAATATACAGACAACCTTAACATAATTTGGATAACCAAAGGTCAATATTTCAACAATGTCGCCGCCTGATTCGCACCGGCAATCTCAGGAGAGGGAGAGAGGGTGGGGGCGAGATGGGGCACGGAGGAGGGGGGGAGGGGGGGTGGGGGTGGGAGGCGGGGACAAGATAATGGGGTTGTGTGTGGGCAGGAGGACAGCCTTATTTTTATACATTCATATATTATGCGCTTGAATATACTCCCGAAAGATTGTAGATGAAGTCTTGAAGTCTGGTTTACGATGAGCGGGCATGAAGAGGGGGGGGGGGGGGGGGGGGGGGGGGGGGGGGGTGAGGAGGGGGGGGGGGGCAGAAGGGGAGGGGGGAGGGGGGGCAATATGCATTTGAATCTGGGACCTTTTTCATTGTCAATCCAGCGAGTTGATGGGGCAATGGGTGAGAGAGATGAGGTGAGAGAGAGAGAGAGAGAGAGAGAGAGAGAGAGAGCGAGAGAGAGAGAGAGAGAGAGAGAGAGAGAGAGAGAGAGAGACGTTTTCTACACTGATAGGCCACAGCCCCTCACAAAGGATTCAGTGCACAAAGTACTGTGAAAAAAACAGTCTCTCATCATAAGAGGAGGAAAATACCGAATATGAGAAGGGTGCAGTTTCTCTGTGTAAGGCAAGCCACTGGACCATACGAAGATCGCAATTTACTACAAGTAGCAGCTGAAAAATAATGTAAATTCATCTTCAGTGTCTTGGCACTCCACCATGGACAATCCAAACCTTCTTTAACTACATTCCCTATGAACACGCAGTTAGGCACACTTCGACGCATCCAAGGTTTGGCATCTTATTTCTCTGAATGAACTGTTCCGCTGACTGCTGGGGCCATGTTTGCTTTGGTAGAGCCTATCACACGGCGAGGTCACTCTTGATGAACTCTAAGCTCCGAGACAGAGTAATCTCCCTTGCAGTTTCCTGATTGTGTTCAATCGCCATGCATTTTGTTTTCACTGTTTTGGAGAGATGTTTACTGGTAGCATACAAAAAACGAACATAACGTATTTTAAATTTGTAAAATTCTTGTTACCACTGGCCACTGGAAAGTACTGTATTAATATATTGTACGGCATTGTGCTGTGCTGAACTGTGATATATTGTACTGTGATGTACCATCTGTACTGTACTGTTCTGTACATGTTGCACAACTGTATGGTGCTCTGTAGTACTTTGTATTGTAATGTATTCTACTGAAATGTACCACGTTGTGCAAAAATACAATATTCTGTGCTGCTATGTGTTTTAATGCATTGTACCATAAAGTATTATGCCAAACAATGATTTGTTTGTGATATGGCGTATTGTAATCTACTGTATTGCAATGCAGAGTGTTGTACAATGATACGATGTTCTGTACTGATCTGTATCGGGATGCATTGCACTGAAATGTACAATGCTGTACACTGAGACGATGTTTTTGCGATGTGCTGGGGTTGGGTTGCTACACTATAACGTGCCGTGTCGTGTACAGAGGTTATGGAAAAAAAGGACAGAAACCTACACAGAACCAGTCCAAAACCCCACTCCAAAATCACAACAACGACATATCCCGAACATGGCAAGTATTATCTGACTGCCAGCACATTTTGAACTAGTGGCTTGTGAGTCCGAATTCGGTGAACTGTTATTGAGCCAGTTAGCATCCTCAATAGAATCTGATAGATGCCAGGGTGGGTACAAATGTCTGTGACAGGACTCC
>JADBJO010005788.1:130000-137500 GCA_016801955.1 Conus betulinus | reverse complement strand
AGACTATGCAATTCCCTTGACTGCCACTATCATCTCTCTTTCTGGAAGTGAAGAGTGTCTTGTGTGTTGTATCCCAAGCTCTGATATTTCTTTATAGATAATCAGTCAACATTGTGTTTTTTTATCATTATTTAATGGTTAGGCTTCAAAGCAACTCGAAACTCTTTTGCAGCGTATCGTAATAAATCCGCATGTCACGCAACAAAGCTATTGTGTTTCTTACTGTCAATTACATTCAATACGTCTCTGCTAAAAACACAAAACACTCTTTCAAAATGGAATAGGATTTTGTTTTACTTATTATTCGGTGTTTTGATAACAATTCATTTACTTATTTCTTGACCAGCTGTCTAGATAGATAGCTGCATTTCGTGCTGTTGAGTAGTTAACACGAGGGTCTTTTTGATATATTTTCAGATGTGGCTTTCTCAGTATGCTTGTCGTTTTGTGTTTGTTTGTTTTTTGTTTGTTTGCGTGTTTGTTCTCGGTGTATTTTCTGTTTGGATAGATTTCATTTTTGAAGGGTGCAGAGGGAATGAAGAACGATGGGCAACAGTAGGGGAAGACGAGAGCGTTCAGAGATGGATGTGGGTGGTTAGATTTGTTTGCTTTGCAAATTCAGATGACATTATCATGTTTCCTTCCTCTCGTTCCATTTGGTTACCAAATCTTGTTTCGTCTTTTTTAAGCGGTATTAATAAGCAGACGATATTCCCCTTGGGTGAATTTGCAATTTCCCAAGACATTTCTCTGACAGTCTAAGATGAAAAAAAAACCTTGAAATGAGAGACGTATCAGTATCATTTGATACGATGATCCAGCACTTATTTGGGGGACAGAGATCCAGGAAATATGTTAAAGAGAAGAAGAAGGAGACGGAAGAGGGGTGAGGCAAAAACAAAGGTAGAGAGGGAATGATCAGACATTTATTAAAGCTGTTTCATGCTTGTGGGATATGTCTTCTTTTTTCATCCATTGTTTTTCTTTTTAATCCTGATCAATGAGAATGCAATGAAGATGATAAAGATGACGCTGCGGTTTACCATTCCGGTCCGAGACTCCATGACAGGGCTGTACTCTACTCTTACTTTTTAGAATATATCATGGCGTCAACCAGGTCCGAGAGATACATACCGTTGCTGTGTTGATCAGAAAATTTGAACTACACTCTCAGAGACGCATACATTCAGTGGATAAAACTCGACTGTGTGGTCCCAGTCTTCCCAACTGAGCCCGTAGCAAACATAGCTCTGATGGAAATCGAACCTGTGACCTCTCAGACGGAAGTCTGGGACGCTAACCACTTCGCCACGGCAGCTGGTGAAATGTCTGTTTGTCAAGGTCAAGTGACCTAGGGGTTAGGAAGGAGACGGAGTAAGTGGTGAAGAAAGGCAAAGTCGACACCCAAAACTCCCGACACCAGGAAACGCAGGGGTACACTCAAAACAACATTTATTTCCACAGCAATAACATAAATTTCATATTCTCATTCACACAGATATGGGACAAGGGAAAACTGAAGAAGAAAAGAGGACAGACGAGGAGCAAGTTCTGAAAAGGTGGGAATAGAGAAGAAGGATAGATACCTACCACAAACTATCTACTTAAGGGGGCAAAGTAACCCCAATACACCTTCCCCCAGGATCCGGGTCACCCGCCTATTGTTTGCCCTAAATCCCACTAATCACTATGTCCCTTCAAGTGAAAGAAGAGAAAGCAAGGAACACACCTACACATTAATTCACAGGACAATTAACACAATTCAATCCCTTTCACACTAATGTCATCCACATTCCATTCATTCAAAATAATGATCCATTCATACCGTCTTGGCTGGCACACAGCTGCTTCCACGCCCTCTACACTACAACTCAAAACTACTCAGCTCAGTCTCTATCAATGGAGTCCAGGAATCACGTCTCACAGTAGACCCCTTGGAAGACTCCTCCACGGTGACTGAGTCCGTCAGCTGCGTCGCCGGTTCAGGTCCCCGCTGCTGGCTCAGCTGCCAGTCCCCAAGGTGACCGAGCTAGCCTCCCGACGGACCTCGAGCGACCTGCATTGGTAGAAGGCGCTGGAATGCGCCAAAACCAGAACCAAAAACAAAAACCGCCCTGCGGCGAAGATCAGTGTCTTTCAAAGAAATTCTCCATATAAAACCTAAATGTGTAGGTGCAGTGAAGAAAGACATGAAAACAGTGTGTGCGAACCATTTATATTATCACTTAATTTATCTTATGTTAAAATATAATTTGAAATTTACATTTAATTTTTAGAAAAAGATTTCCCCAGTTTTGTTTTCTATGTGTGAAAATAGAAATTACCTCCCTTTATCTCCCCCCCCCCCCCCCCCCAAAAAAAAAAAAAATAATAATAAATAAAAAGAGCCTCGTTCATCCTTTCATACGTCCATCCATAAAAAAATATATCAAACATTAGGACAGACAGGACGAACAGGAACAGACAATACGAAAGGAGCGGGGCCAACGCGGCGCGTCGCGATGGGAGATCCCTGTTTCCGACTTAATATTAGTCGGATGAACACCTTATTTACGTCCGCATCCCATCTCGCATGTCTGTATTTTAAATTACAAATATTTTAAAATAATAATGCCAAATTCCAACCAGTCAGGCACCAACATATCCAGCAAGGCTTCTGGGCTGTCAGAAATCAACCATCATATATCCTCCCTTGGTTAACAGCAGCGCCCAAAACCATTCAAGCACAAAGACAACCCTATAGTCCTGGTGCCACAAAAGACACGGAATTCTTTTTACAACATGAAACGAGCTTCTCCTTACCCCAGAAATCACTCAGGAATTGGGTAAAGGAAAACAGAAATAGAGTCGGAGTACATAAATCACAATCGGTACACTCCGCATGGGCCGAAAATATTCGAGAGCACTTCGCAGACACGCCTCGACAACACACCCTTTTACAAGCAGGATGAAAAATGGATAAAATAAAAACAAAAATTTTTTTTTCTCTTCTCCTCTGTCACTTGCGAAAAGGGTGGTTTCACAATAACAAAATATACTTTCTCTATATACAGAAATAATTCTTACCAGAACGGCGGGTGGTCAGAAAAGGAAGTGCCGGCCAGCCCCCTGTCTCGACGGAAGACGGGACTCGACCAACCAGTCCCCACCGAAAGGAACTTCAGGTCCTGGACGACCCAATGGAGAGGTGGCAGTGGGTAGGGATAGAGATCCCAACAGAAGACCAGCGGCTTCCTTCGGCCGAGCGAACGGCTAGGTCCCCCGCTGCAGCGCTACGATGAAGTAGACAAAAGAGGCCCACTACCCAAGGATGGGGATCCTTACCACTCGGCTGCCAGCGAATCGAGTGCTTAACCAAAACCCCCAGATCGACTAACCAAGATTGCAACAAGTCTGAATACAGTTACAGTCCCACCCAGGGACATCTCGAGAATGCCAACTTGCCAGAAAAACACGAGCAACACAATCCGGCCTGAAACTCTGGCCAGGTATCTAAAAGGAAAAAAAAAAAAGAAGAACCCCCCCCCGCGCGGGCACACGCGCGCGTACACACGCACACATACACACATACATACACGCGCACACACACGCACACACACACACACACACACACACACACACACACACACACACACACACGCACCGCACAGCCGCGCGGCAACGCACACTCACACGCGCGCCGTATCTTCTGTACACACGTTCGCTCTCGCGTGCCCCTCACATCAGCAGCTTTTTTTTTTTTTAATTGAAGGGGACAGTCAAGTCAGAGGATGCTGCAACCCCACGGACGACACGCTTGAGAGCATCACCTCTGTGCTCTAACCTCCACACAAGCTAAAACTGACACATTGCCTGTCAGCAACAATCCCCTATGTATAAACTAAAGAATTTAAAAGGCGCCCATGACACTGTTTTTTTCATCGAAATCGAACCCCCCCCCCCCCCCCCCCCCCCCCCCCCCCCCCCCCCCCCCATTTTTTTTTTCTTTGGTGATATTCAGTTTGTCTCACATCATTCAGTGTGGACACCGAGACCATTGCTTTGACCTTTCCAGCCAGTACCTGCGGTCAGATTTCACCAGAAGGCAAAGGCCCCGATTTTGCAATAACCTGTTACCTCATTTACACATGCGAGTGAAAACAAACAAAAAAAAATAAAAAAAAAGACTACGTGGGTTGGCTGCCAGAACCCAGTACCTCACTTACATATATTGCACAGCAGAGCTGACCACTCAGACTTTTCCCTATCTTTTGAGCTCCCTTGCATCCTTAAATGGATCCTCGAGCATAGGCTCAAAGATTGTCCTCTACATTTTATACCGTTTGCATTATGTTTTTTTTTAGTTTTTCAGCAACTTTTTTTCCTCTGCACACTTTCGTTTTGTTATATTACTACCTTTCGCTGGCTGCTTTGGGATGCTGTTAGATTCTCTTTTTGAACCCTTGGTGGTGAGAACACCACAGAATTACGGACTGTGGTGTGTCTCTATTTGACGCCAAGAGCACAGATTCAATAAACCGTGTCTCTCTGATAAATTCGATCCAACAAAAGGAAAGCCTAGGAGTAGGCAATACACATATATTTGACCTAGGAGTAAACAATACACACAGATCCGACTTCGGAAGGGAATGCGGTGGTTCCCTAATGATATTAGTAAAACGCTTTCACATTTATAGTACACATTTTCCTTTCATCTAAAGTTTTGTTTGTTCTTTTAGTTGCGAATCTTTGTCGCCATTATTATAACGATGGAAAAGTTGTTAACCTGCACTTTTTTTCCCCCACTACTTAATGGTCCAGCATTTATAACTACTTAATGGTCCAGCATTATATCTTTATATGAGAATTCGTTCCACATTTAATGTGGTACATAAAGAATGTTAGTACACTGTACTGTCTATCACTTTTTCTTTCAGCGTTACAGGGTACACATCATCCTAGAGATAAGGCGTTACAAAAATTCCGACACCAATTCAATCGTAATGTTAAAAAAAAAGCGTCAAAAGGACTCGTGGAAAGGTTTAGCGAGTGGTGTCCTGTATTCAACAAGCCAAACCAGGTATCAGTGACCATCATCGAAGTGACAGTGACGGCAACTTTCTCTGCTTGGTGGTCTCACAGCGACTCAACATCAATAGCTTCCTGAACACTGCTAGTGTCAATTGCTCCCAGAACACTGCTGGTGTCAGGGGGGTTTTGGAGGGGCGCACGGTGGGTGGGGGCAGGGCGGAATGATCACGGTAGTCACACTGTACAAAACTTTCGTGAAAATACGTAAATGAAAAAAAAAAAAACTATTACATCAGGTTTCTCTGATATTAGGTTTCCAGGAGGCGTTCTATGCTTGAAGAAAATGTATGTCTGGGAGCAGCAGGGGTAGGGGTATATATATATATAAGAGGAAGCTTTATATTTATGATTCAATATTTCTTGCAGTCATTGCAACACCTAGCTGCTCTGTAAGTTGCTGGGAATGGTGCTCGGTACTTATCCTTGGAATTTATGGTTTCATTGTAATTTAGTCCCTTGCGGATTCATTCCAAGAACTGGCCCTCAGCACTTGTGTCTTAAGAGGTTATCTTTTTTATATTTTCTACTTTTCACAAGAAAATGTAGCTTGTGTTGCTCTTTCATGATTTTCTTTTTGCTTCTTAGGTGGCACCTTTGGTTGGCTTTTTTGAAAACTCAACAAACATACTACGGTATTGCACACCAGCTTTTTTCTGCGATAGCATTCTTCTTAAAACCGAAAAGGCAGAGGAGTCAAATTACCACTTTCCGCGGTCACTGAGGAGAAACAATCAGGTTTTGAAATATCGGTATCTGACCAGGAGTTATATGTTAGTGAGCTTTCTCCCCATTGGAGATGGTCTCCCGCTTCTAAGACTATAAGCTTGCTGAAGGTTCATTTTGAGAAGCATTTATTATTGCCCCATTCACACCCACTCAAGCACATACAGTTAGTAGAGAATCATTTACCACTGCAGATAAGAAAAGCTTATCACTCCCATATTTCTACAATCTGATACATAAGAGGAAACTTTGTTTATAATTCTATATATATATATGTGTGTGTGTGGATGGAGAGAAAGAGATTGCAAACTCTATCCATCTCTCTCTCTCTCTCTCTCTCTGGCTGGCTACTGTCTACCTATCCATCTCTCCACAGAGGGATCTATCTATCTATATCGCTCTAGCTAGCTAGCTATCTTTCTGTCTATCTATCTCTCTGTCAATCTATCTAAATGGATGTATGCATACACGTGCTAGATTTCAGTGGAGTTCTGCATCAATCGTGTTGAAGACATGCTGACGTGCTTTGTTTTGTGAATCATATGATCTAGGCAGCGCCGTCAAATATGTTTTAGACGAATATTGGGTTACGAGTGCTTTCAGTAGATTGAAGTTTGCAATGTGATATAGCACGGCATCTATCCCAGATTTCCCCTGATATCTCCCACTGTTGGCTTTCTGCCGTCAGCAGGGCGACTTCCAGCTTGATAAATACAGGCAATGTTCTATTTTCTATATGGTCTGTCTAAATCGTTTGCATGTGTGAATGCATGCCTGTGTGCGCGTGCGTGCGTACGCGCGTTCGTGCGTGCGTGCATCGTGTGTGTCGTGTGTGTGTGTGTGTGTGTGTGTGTGTAATAATAATAATAAATACTGATATAGCGCCTATTCTTGGCTAGAGACCAAGCTCTAAGGGCTTTACAATCCACACTCGTTTACACAACGGGCTGCCTACCTGAGTAGTGCCGACTGATGAGCTGCCAGCTGGCGCTTCATTCAGTCGTTTCCCGTGTCATCCAGTCAGTATCGTTCAATATCGTTCACTCAATTTTCTTTCTTCCTTCATTCTTTCCATATCTCACGCAAGGTGCATACTATGTGTAACGTGTCATCCATACCAACGGCCGAACTGGCCTACTCTTCCGAAAGTTGGTGATGGGGTTTTACGTGTGTGCAAGATGTTATGCATGCCTTCACACACGGATTCTCGGTTTATAGTCTCATTCGAAGGACTGTAGGGGAAATGGAGTCAGAGCCAATGTTAATTCCGATGGAAAAATTCCCTATGCCGAAACGGCCCGGCGGAGATTCGAACCCGCAACCTCAGATCACCAAGATTCCGAGTCCTGCGCTCTACCAACTGAGCTATTCCGGCTCCTCCGTGTGTGTGTGTGTGTGTGTGTGTGTGTGTGTGTGTGTGTGTGTGTGTGTGTGTGTGTGTGTGTGTGTGTGTGTGTGTGTGTGTGTGTTGTGTGTGTGTGTGTGTGTGTGTGTGTTGTGTGTGTGTGTGTGTGTGTGTGTGTGTGTGTGTGTGTGTGTGTGTGTGTGTGTGTGTGTGTGTGTGCTCAGTTCCGTCCTAAGAACCTCAATTCACTGAGTAACCCATTCAATACAGGGAAGATACAAACACCGCTATGGGCAAGAATGTAGAACAACCATTTTGACTTCCCAAAAGATGAATGGTATCGATCCTTTCAGGCAGAACAT
>JADBJO010005788.1:112500-125000 GCA_016801955.1 Conus betulinus | reverse complement strand
CAGCTCATTGTGTTGTTTTTCTCTCTTGTAAACAATTCTTGTGTGCATACCATTGTTTGTTTTCCTGACTGTCAAATGTTTTGCTTAGCTCTTTCTCTGTCGATGTATTTTGAGAAGTACAGACAACAACGCGTAAGCGCCTACGAACGCTACCTTCGAAAGAAAGTCATAATGCTCAATCTTAATCCCATTTGACAACACCGTTTGTCTCGTTATTGTGGTGCCACCGTTTTTCTGTTTGTGGTTGGTCCTGTTTCTTCTTCTTCTTCTTCTTCTTCTTTCTTCTTCTTTTCTTCTTCTTCTTCTTCTTGACATCGTCATCGTTGTCGACGTCGTCGTCGCCGTTGTCGTCGTCGTCGTCGTTGTTGTTGTTGTTTGTTGCTGTTGTTGTTGTTTTCTTTCTTCTTCTTCTTCTTCTTCTTCTTCTTCTTCTTCTTCTCTTCTTCTTCTTCTTCTTCTTCTCCACCTCCTCCTCCTCCTCTTCCTCCTCCTCCTCACCTTGTATGTAATAATTAACCATTCAGTCATAACAGAAAATATATTCCTACCCGTGAAAACTAGCACTACTTTTTCCCGGATATAAAGCGCACAACTCAATGAGAAGCATGAAATCAGCTTTATTCTTATTTCCTCTCTTCCCTGCTATTTCCTATCTTTCTTTTCCTTTCCTTTCCTTTCGTCTCATTTCTTTCTTTCTTTCTTTTCTTTCTTTTTTGTCTGTATGTCTGTTTATCTGTCCGTCTGTCTATCTTTTCTTTCTTTCTTTCTTTCCTTCTTCCTTTCTTTCATGTCTTTCTTCGTTTTGCCTCTTCCTACTCTCTTTCTTCTCCCCTCTTTGTATTCCTTCATCTTCTTGTTCCTCTTCATAGTCTTCATAGTCCTTGTTGTTGTTGTTGTTGTTGTTGTTGTTGTTGTTGTTGTTGTTGTTGTTGTTGTTGTTGTTGTTGTTAATCTTCTTCTTCTTCTTCTTCTTCTTTCTTCTTCTTCTTCTTCATGAAATCGTTATATTGATGTTTTTTTTGTAAGTTGATGATACCTTACCTTTTTTTTTTTTTTTTTCAATTTGTAGGTAGGTTTTTTTTTTCTCTTTCTTTCAATTTATAGGGTTTTTTTGTTTGTTTTTTTTTCTGCATCGTCACTTTATTTGCAACAATCGATTCATTTAGAAGAAAAAAATGCATGCATGAGAGATGAAGAAAGGGTAAACGAAAACAAGAATGAAAATGCAAGTCTCTGTACTTCACAGCAAAACAATCTCTCACCAGTTTCTTGGCACTTTGTCTTTATTCTCAGCCAGGCTAAACACCACAGCAGTAGTATTTCCCAGTGTATACACAGTTATTTCATCTACCAGGTATTCAAGTTCTGTTCACTCTAGACCAGTCTCTCAACCAAACATTTACTCTTGCGCTCGACTTCTGCCTCTGGACAAGTTGAAGCACCCAGATAAGGGAATGGAACTTTAAACTCTCTCACAGTGTTGGAGTGTTGTTGAACAACATTTGACTTCCCAGTCAAGTAAATAGCAAACAAGTAGGGTAACTCTTGCTCCCATGATGGAAATAATCATGTGCCCATAACTCCGGATATGTACAAATGCTGCTTGCAACACTGAATCGTTTAGCAGAAGTAACAATATAGAACACACAGAAAACACGACAGTGAAAGAGCAAGGTGTGAGAGGTCCTGCTTTCCACGAAGAAGAATGTGAAGTTTGGGGTCATCCCACTCATCAGGGACGTGGCATTCTCTGGGAACATGCATTGAAAGAGTTACAGGGACAAAGTGTCAAAACTGTCAGTGATGATGCTCTTCCATGCTGCCACAGAGCCTGAGAAGCACCAAATTCATTTCTCTTTTAGTACATGTTTGAACACACCATCTGTCGCAAGGCAATTTTTTTTCTATTATAGATGTGAGAGAGCAAAAATGAGGTTACTTACCACAAACAGAATAAACAAATCACAAAAAGGCTGTTTTATTATGCGTTTGCTCTGTTCTTCTGGCAGGCTGATGGTCTTTCTTTTTTCTTTTTGTTTTTTTTTTGCTCTCTATCTATCATTATTACCTGCAGTCCCTGTCCTCTCGAACTTCCTTGATAACAGTTCTTCAAATGCTGTTAAGTGACACCAAGAACTTTGTCTTTGCTTTCTGATGTTGTATCCAACATGATTCTACTTGTGTAAAGTGTTCTACACTGAAAGAATGACAATTCTAGTGTACATTAAAAAAAAAACAACAACAGCTATACCGCTAAAGAATGGGCTCTACACCAAATAAAACAAGTCAAGTGACAGATGAATCTTCCCTGGGAACTCCGCTAGTCTGACCACTACAATGGCAAGGCAAGCAAAGAACAAGAGCCTGAACATCTTTCTCTTTTTTTTTTTAATATATGTGTTTTATTCCTCCTCTCTCTTCCCCCCACTCCACAGTTCCTTCACTCTCTCTTTCCTTACGCACTCATCCTTTGACATAGATTTAACAAGCAATTTGACATGAGCATGTCCAGTACATGTACTAATATATAAATGTGTAGTTATGAACAATAAATACAATTGTTACAATCTGGTAGTTTATCTTTATGCATTACTCTGAACGAGTGAGTGAAAAAAAAAAAAAAAAAAGTTACAAGGAGGTTTATTTTTCATTTTCAGTTACACAAAGAAATAAGCAAGACGAACACAGAACATTATAATGACAATACAGTAATACCAGGTACTATGAGTTTAGAGAAAGTAACATGCGCACATACACAATATATACATATGCACACATATATATATGTACATATATATATATACATACACACATAAAACACATACACATACACATACATATACACACACATACGCACATATATACACACATATGTACACATACTACATACATATACACACATACATGTAGATACAAATACACACACCAGTACAAAATAAATAAATCCATATACAAATACACAACTACAACAAGGAGGCGAAAGGACACACACACACACACACACACACACACACACACACACACACACACACACACACACACACACAGGGTGTAGGATACAGGAGAGAGTTATTAGTTGATAATCATAGTCGATACAGCATACATATACATGATACTCTTATCACTAGTATCAGTTAAAGTTGATCTAGACATAGTGTAGTTTTTATCCCAGTAAGTTATGCGGAGAGAAACAAGTTACAGCATGATGAGACCCTCTTCGTAATGCTCAAGGTAGGTTTCTACAACTTCCTCTTTTCTCTTTTTTTTCTTCTTTCACGGCATGCCACACACAGCTGTGATACTGATAGGAATCGACTGAGTACTGTAACATAGTATAAATATTGAAAACAGATTGCATGATTGATAATAACCCTAACAGACAAGTAAAAAAGGAATTTGAAAAAAAAAAAAAAAAAAAAAAAAAAAATAAAATTCTAAAATTCTTTGATAGCAGCCATAGAGCTCAATCAAGTTTTGTTAATAAAGAGAAACAGTATTTCAGAGTTCAAGAAAAAAGCGTGGAGTAAGGCAGCCAACTTTCTTCAAATTCTCTATATGTGTTGTTCAAAAAAGATACATATTTTTCTGATTCCAATCTGTTTCTAAGAAATGTTATGAACAACTGGACATTTGGGTGTACATCTTGCAATTTTGTCCTGTATATATAAAATTTAGCCAGAAGCAGAATAAAATCTAGAGGCTTGTCTGTTGTAATATTTTGTTTTACTCCAAACAAAACCAATTCCTTATCAATTTGAAGATAATCACAATGTGGACATTTTTCTTTAAGCAAATGTTCAAAACTGGTCCAAAATCTGTTGACAATAGCACAATCATACAACATATGTGAAATGCATTGCTCATCCATATTACAAAAGTTGCAAATAGGGGAATCAGTAATTCTAATCCTGAACAAATATCTCTGAGTTGGGAGTAGTCTATGTAATAGTCTGGTTTGAAACCATCTGAGCTGTACATCTTTAGTAGTTTTATGATATAGTGTGAAAAAATATGTTTCCAGCTCAGATTCTCAAAGAAATTGTTCCATTTACTGACTGCTGTTGGAGTAGCATCATTTCCATTTAAAATGGTCTGTACATGCTTATTGCCCTTATAAATAAAGGACCATGCCATCGAGTCTAAAGTTTTGTACCTGTTGGTTAGAGCTACATTTAACTTTTGACAGTATGTTCGGATTGCATCTACAATACCTTCATACAATATAAAATTAGTTCTAATACCTGGGTATTTAAGCAAAAATTGGTTATATGTCATAAACTGACCATTATCATTAATTATATTTTTTACATAGAAAATGTCATAGTCACACCACCATTCTCGCACATAAACTACCTTTCTTCCCCGTATAATATTAGTGTTATAATGAATACATTCAGACATGAATTCATGCACAGAAGATACACAACATCTTGTACACAGTTTTTTGTAATGTTTTACAACATCCTTCCAGAATGGGTTTTCAACATTTTCAATAATAATATTAGCATATTCGGCTCCAAAATGTTTTAAATTTCCTAACCTAGGGAACATATTAAGGGTAAAATTCTTCCACTCAGAATCAAAATTCAGTCTCCTCAACCAAGATATCTTCATGGAAGACAAAAAGTTTCTAACATTCAGCATCTTCAATCCACCTTCAAAGTACTGTTTTTCAACCACAGACCTTTTGATTTTGCCTTGTTTGCCATTCCACAAAAACATGTACAGTTCTTTTTCTAAGGATTTCAAAAAATAGTCTGGTGGGTCAGGCAAATTAATTAATAAATGAATAATTTTTGAAAACACTAAGGTTTTAATAACAGTTATTTTTCCATAAGGAGTAATTTGTCTTTTTTTTTCCAAAATGCTAAGACGCGTCTGATTGAAAAAAGTTTGTCATTGTAGTTTAGTTGTACAATAGTGTCAGTGTTGGTGGAAAATGTAATGCCTAAGACCTTAAAAGTGCCTGGGTCCCAAACAAAATTCTTATCACGCATATATTGCATGCCAGAATTTTTTCTGCTACCTATCCAAACAACTTGGGTTTTGTCAAAATTTATTTTTAGACCAGAAATATGTGCAAATCTTGTAAGGGTATGTACTGCTTCAATAAATGACTTTTCTGATCCATCAAGGCACAATGTTGTGTCATCAGCAAATTGGGATAGTAAATTTACTTTATTTTTAATTTTAATTCCTTTAATGTTCACATTACGGCGGATCATGAGAGACAATATTTCCGCACGCACAGATTAAATACAAATAAGGGGAGGCAGGATCCCCCTGTCTGACTCCTCTTTCTATCGAAAACCAAGGAGTGTATTGGCCGTTGACCGAGATACAGGTAGAGATTTGGTTATAAAAAGTCATTATCCATTTAATAATGTCTGGGCCAAATTTAAAAAAATGTAGGCATTTTAGTAGAAAGGACAAGACACACTGTCAAACGCCTTTTCAAAATCTACTAATAATAGCATGCCTGGAATATTTTCATTTTCAGTGTACAACAGTGTATCGAGAGTAGCCTGATATTTTCGCCGATGAAACGGCCCTTTAGAAAACCTTTTTGGCTTTCATGAATAACACTTGGTAAAACTCTCTTGAGACGGTTAGCAATACAAGCTGAAGCGATTTTATATGTAGTATTCAAAAGGGAAATGGGGCGCCAATTTTTAATAAACCGTTTAGGTTTCCCCTCTTTAGGGATACATACTATAGTTCCTTGCCGCTGTGTTATTGACATTTGTCCTTTGTCAAAACTTTCGTTAATAGAACGCACAAGAAAAGAGCCAATATCAGTAAAGAAAAACTTAAAAAATTCTACAGTAAAGCCATCAGGTCCTGGACTTTTAAAATTTTTCATATTTTTCAAAGCACAAGCAGCTTCCTGAAATGTTATTAAGCCTTCAATAGATTCCCTCTCCTCATTGGTTAAAGCAGGAGCATCAGGGAGTTCATCAGTAATGTTAACATCGTTTACCTCTCTAAAGCAATATAAATTTTCATAAAAACATTTTGTTTCATTGAGAATGTTTTTTTTGATCTGGAATTATTATTCCATTTTCCTTTTCGAGAAAGGGTATAGACTTGTCTAAGTAGTTGCGGTTTTCAAGATTACAGAAATATTTATTAACCTTTTCGCCCTGATGGATCCAGCGAACCTTCGAACGCATTGCCATGCCTTGAATCCTGTGGTCTCTAATTTCCTGTAACTGTGTTTTTAAATTTTCTAAAACTGGAATATCTTCATCATGCAAATTACGTTCAAGATTACTTATTCTTTTTTCAAGGTTGAGTTCTTTCTGGGTTTCCATCCTTTTTTTGTAAGTGCTATAAGATATTGTTTTCCCCCTAATTTCTAATAACAGGGTTTCAAAAAAAAGTTGATCATTGATCTCAAAGGAGATATATTTTCGTTAGGAATGTTATCAATGTTGTCTAAATTATAAGGTAATAGTGCATATTGTTTTTTTTTCACCTCATTGATGATTCTTTTTATTTCTGAAATATATTTTTTATCTTTAAGCAAACTATTATTAAATTTCCAGAAAAGGCCTATCACGTTTAAGCTGCTCTTTTTTTAAAAGTATAGTAACTATAGAGTGATCTGATCTGTATCCTGGGTCAGTAAAAAATGTTATTTGTTTTCGACCAATAATTCTTCAGTAATTAGAAAATAATCAAGTCTTCCTTGTTTAAATGAATTAAATTTACGCCAAGTGTATGATCTTTTTTCAGGATACATTTCCCTAAAAGCATCAAAAAGATTGAATTTTACCATCATGTCAGTAATTTTTTTTTCCTGGTCCTAGGACGATTATTCACACTTGCATAGTTTCTGACATCCATTTTCATGTCCAGGGCACAATTCCAGTCACCAGTGATAATCACATGTTCATTGGCAATGCGTTCAATGTGTTCACAGACACCATCACAAAATTCAGGTCTATCGTTATTACTTGGCCCATACAGGTTGACTAAAGTAAGTTTTTTATTTAGAATTTCCAGCTTCATTACAATATAACAACCATGAGATCTCTAATGACATCAAACAATTTATATTCAAAATTATTGCTAAAAAGAATGGCAACCCCGTTTTTATTTGTCTCAGAACCACAGAGCCAGACATTATAACCCCAACTTGCTCTTTATGAAATTTTCTGATTCTGTTTTCAAATGTGTCTCTTGAAGACAGTATATGTTGGCTTCCTTTTTCCTAAGGAAATCAAATACATCCTTCCTCTTACTGGAGTTGTTTAAGCCATTTACGTTAAATGAGCATATTTTAAAGGAGTTATCACCTGCCATTTGGTAAGTTTGAAAGAGAAGAAGGAGTCGTGTAAACAGAGTACAAAACATATCTTATTCCCACAACTTGTAGTAAAATCAATGAAATAAGCACATTTTCTGTTTCTGTCTCCACATACGATAAAGAAGAAAAAAACATTGCCACAGTCAATCCAGAAATCCACTGAATTAAAGACAAGCCTGTCTCCTTGAAAACTAGTATGAATAAGGGCAAATTGAAAAATCCAACCTGACCCAATTTCAATGTTTACACTCTCATCCACATGCACACAATGTAAGTTGACAGTATCGGCACACACAAATGACAACAAAACAAGACAGGCACACAACATGTAGGGTTTACAATTACAAAGGGGTTTCATCTGTAGGCCCATTGCCCCACTCCACATCAACTGGCTTTAACAAACATGTTCTGCTATACACATTACAAAAAGAATACGTAAAAAAAAAGTATACAGGCCCCTTCCGCAGACGCCTAATTCGTTAGCGGCCATCATAAGCACCTAACACGTGACAAAAACAAAAGCCCCTATGTGCTTCCAACAGTAAGACCAAAAAGACCAGCAGATCCTCGCAGCTGGGTAATTATTCAATTATCAGAGAAACAACGATCGTCATTATGTAGCAAAGGTAATAAATCAAAGAACGAAAGATCCACTGGTTCCTCATCTCACTATCACACGGGTGCTGAATTGAATTGCCTTACCCAAAAACATTGACCAATGAAACAGCAGAAAAGGGTAAACATTGTAGAATTTTGTAACAAGGGGAAGATCTCAAAATCCCTCTACACAGGAAGCGAACTTTTAAGCACATACACGAAGAAAGGAAAACTTACTGACCTTCTGTAACAGACAACACATCATCATATCCATCAACACAATTGTCTCAGGTCGGCTAGAGACTTCACACTCCCTATCTTCCCGCTAACCGTCTTCACAAAAATGTTCCCATTCTTTGACCAGGCTTGTTGACAGAGAGTGTTTTCATTCTTCACTGAGCACAACAATGTGTAGGCTCTGGGTGTTAGGTCCTCAACTAGAGTAATCCTCGTGCCTTTTAGAGTGCGTCGGGCGTACAACACATTGTCCCGAATGCGCCGCGACACGAACCTGACGATGATACCCCGTCCAGTAGGCCTATTCCTGGAGACGCTAGAATCGTCAGACCGACGCTCCTGCTTAGTGCCCACCCGATGTACTGCCTCAATATCACCCTTTTCCACAGGAATTTTGAGTTTGTCCCTGAAAAGAGCAAGCACTTTCTCCTCGCACTGGTCGGGTGTTTCTCTGGTTCCGGACGTCTGCTCTTCTTTGATGCCGTATATACGCAAGTTGTTTTTGCGTACATACGCGGACAGATCTTCAACACGACTGTCTGCAAGTTCCGCTCGATGCTTGGCTTCGGCGATTTGCGTTTTCATCTGGTCCTCTCGCATCCTCGCGTCAGCCACTTCTTTCTTCAGTCTGTCGTTGTCCGCCTGCACCGTAAAGAGGGCTGCCTTCAACTCGTCCACCATTTGTGTCAGTTTCGAAATTTCTGCTCCATTGGCACACAATTTCATCATCAACTGTTCGTTAGTGATCCCACTTAGTTGCTGTTTAGAGGGAGACAAATCAGGGGAAAAACAACGTGGTGGTCTGCTGAAGCTGCTGTTGAGCGTTCGTCCCCTTTGTCCGCCATCGTATCTCTCGTCTGGTAAACAAACCGAGACAGTTTCTCCTTGAATGGTGCTGGAGTGCTGGTGGCTAGAGTCTTCAGCTTTTTAGGGGTACACTTTACTTCAGTATCTTCAGTATTCTTTATCACCGAAGTGTCAGACGAGCTGGAACTAGTGTTGGATCCTGTTGCTTTACGTTGTTTTCTTTTACGAGTTCCGCCATTACCGCCACCCATAACTTTCACCATACGAGTCACACATTTCCTTTTCACGGGGCCGTCGTTACATGAAAAAGTAATCCAAAAACTCGTGTGGAGCTAGGCAACAGGTGCTCGGTCAACTTTGCAGCATTTTGAAGCTTGATCGGATATTAATTAACACAAAAGAGTTAATTAATGTTGCAGCTCCCAAAAGCGTGACTCTCCTTGATCGTGACCACAGCTCACCAATTTATAGTTGTTGCTGGGCAGAATTGTAAAAAGGCCTTCAATGAGCCTAATTCTCAACCCATTAAAGATTCATGCATCATTCATTCATTCATTCATTCTTCTTCTTCTTCTTCTTCTTTTTCTTCTTCTTCTCTCACTTTCTCTCTTTCCCTCTTTCCATCCTATACCAACAGTATCTGCAAACGAAAGTCATTGATAGTAAGACTACCCCCCAAAAACATGACAGCATATTGAATCGTCCTAACAAAACTATCAGTGAGACCTGCATCAGCACATATGGTCTCGACTAACCCAGGAACACTTTATCCAAGACAGGTTCAACGTCAGACCACAATGGAACGCATTCGTCCTGTATGTAGTGTGATCGCAGCCTCTTCAAAGATGAACTGCCAAAAATCTGCAAAGGGTAAACATGAACCATGCGTTCAGCCCCCAGGACCGACAATCCTAACAAGAAAGAGTTTAGAGACAGGAGGTGGGAGGGGGGGGGAGTGAAAAAAAAAAAAAGGTGGCGGTGGTGGCGAAGATTGAAGGGGAGGAGGAAAGAGGAGGTGGTTGGAGGGGTGGGGAGATAGGGAGAGGACGGAAAGTGGTGTTGGGCGCAAAATCCAGATGACGCTTCACTTGTCACAAAAGCGGCAAGCCAAATGGATGCATTTCTCCAAAGCACAATAGAATCAGATCATGTGCGGGGAGGGGGGGGGGGGGGGGGGGGGGGGGGGGGGGTAGATTTGCATAGAGTTTTTGTATTGATGGTTCCGTCAGTGTTGTGTGAGCATTCAATAAATCTTTCCAGCTGGATGATGCTGTGAAAGAGACTGAGGCGGAGGAGGGATTGACGTGTGTTTCAGGTGGTGAAAGTTTCCTGTGAAGCGGTTGTGGGCCTGTTTTGTATATGTATCTGGTTTGTTGTTATTGTTGTTGTTGTTGTTGTTGTTGTTGCTGCTGCTGTTGTTGTTGTTGTTGTTGTTGTTGTTGTTGTACGCATCCTGTTGAGAGACAAACAAAGCTATTGCCATTGTGAATGGTTTTGCAGCCATATATTGTTGTTGTTTTAATAACTTATTCTTTTTATCATTGTTCGTTGTCGTCGTCGTTGTCTTCGTCATCATCATCATCATCATCATCATCATCATCATCATCATCATCATCATCATCATCATCATCATCATCGTCGTCGTCGTCGTCCTCGTCGTCGTCATCCCCAAAGGTGTCATTTCTCTGTTTCACCTCTTGCATTTCCTCTTCCTCTTCATTCCTCCTCCTCCTCCTCCTCCTCTCCTCCTCCTTTTTTCTTGTTCTTGTTCTTGTTTTTTTCTTCTTCTTCTTCTTCTTCTTCTTCTTCTTCTCTTCTTCTTCTTCTTCTTTCCTTTGTAAACTTCTCGTCCAGTTCTCCTCACTTTCTCTATCCCTCGTTCCTACCTATGCCAACAGTGTTTGCAAAAGGTCACAGGTAATAAGACTACTCCATAAATATGATGCTCACAGTGAGACATACATCTGTCGAAGACAGGTTCAATTTCAGGCCACAATGAAAAACACTCGCCCTTCAACGTGATCGCAGCTTTTTAAAAAGATGAACTGCCAAACATCTGCATGGGGTAAACCATGTACTCAACCCCCAAGGACGGCCAGTCCTGAACAGGAAGCGTTTAGAGAGAGGAGGTTGAAGCAAAGACCGTGTTGAAGGGAAAGGAGTTAAAAAAAAAGGGGGGGGGGGGAGGGGAGGGACAAGAAGAAGGAACGGGGAAGTGGTGGGGGAGGGGGGAGGGGCGTACAGGGAGGGGAGGTAAGGTAGCGTTGGGCGCAAAACCCCTGATGACGCTTCACTTGTCACAAAAGCTGCAAGCCAAAATGGATGTATTTCTCCAAAGAACAACGGAATCAGACCCAGTGGGGAGGTAGATTTGCATAGAATTTCTCTATTGATGTTTCTATCAGTGTTGTGTGTGCATCCCATAAATCTTTACAGCTGAACGATGCTATGAAAGCGACTCAGGCGGATGAGGGATTGGCGTGTGTTTCAGGTGGTGGAAGTTTCCTGTAAAGAAGTCATGGGCACACTCTGTATACATTGTATCTGATTAGTTGTTGTTGGTGGTGGTGGTTTTGTTGTTATTGTGCATTTCCAGTTGAGAGGAAAGAAAGTTGTTGCCATCATGAATGGTTTTGTAGCTTTAGCTGTTTTATATATTATTTCTGTTGTTTTATTTACTTCTTCTTATTATTATTGTTCATTGTTGCCGTCGTCGTCGTCGTGATCATCATCATTATCTATCATCATCATCATTACCTTCATCATCATCATCATCATCGTCATCATCATCATCATCATCATCATCATCATCATCATCATCATCATCATCATCATCGTCGTCGTCGTCGTCGTCGTCATCATCATCATCATCATCATCATCATTATCGTTGTCGACGTCGTCATCATTTTCGCCAAAGGTGTCATTTCCCCCTCCTTCTCCTCTTCCTTCTTCTTCTTCTTCTTCTTCTTCTTCTTCTTCTTCTTCTTCTTCTTCTTCTTTCTTTCTCCTACCACCGTCAGTATTAAAAAAAAAAAAGTCACTGGTAGTTAGACTACTCTAATAACATGGCGGCATATTGATTTTGTTTTAACAACATTAACAGTGAGTCCTACATCAGCACAAATTGTATTGAACAACCCAGGAACACTTTATCCCAAGACGGGTTCAGTATCAGGACACAGTGAAACGCACTGGACCCTCAGTGCCATCGCAGCCTTCCAAAAGATGAATACCAAAAATCTGCATGCCTTCGACCCTCAAGGAGAGAGTGGAGGTGGAAAGGATGGAGTGAAAATGGTCGGGGGTGGGGGGGAGGAGGGGGGGAGGTGGAGGAAAAGGGGGGGAGGGAGGTAAGGTGGTGTTGGGCGCAAAACCCAGATGACGCGTCACTTGTCACAAAAGCTGCAAGCCAAATTGACGCATTTCTCCAAAGAAGAATACAATCAGATTCAGTGGGGAGGTAGATTTGCATAGAATTTATGTACCGATGGTTCCGTCAGTGTTGTGTGCATTCAATGACTCTTTCCAGCTGAACGATGCTATGAA